>APFE031484051.1:0-16177 GCA_000404065.3 Pinus taeda | reverse complement strand
AACTAGTTGTATTTAGTCTAACTGCCAAATACACTAGTGATGAGTGGTGTGAATTAAGTATTAATTAATTCACTAATATTTAACTCATAAATCAACTAAAGAATACTTCAGTTAACTCAGTGCATGGACAGTTCAGTGGAGACAAGTGTTAGAGGTGAGTGAAAGGGCAAGACAGCTGTCAGTTGTGACTATAGTTGTGCATGAGATTTGCACAATCAATGGATTGAGTATTGCCAATGAGGATTGCATGGTTCAGCCAAGTGAAATATGAATTTGGAGCTAATTCTTCATTCTATTCTCATGCAGGATTGCGCAGTGGAGGCAGGCAAGCAGCGGAGGAGATTTAAACCTGTGATTGATTTAGATCTAAGCTAGTTTGTGTGTAACAGGTGGAGATAGTATTGAGTACTTGTGAGGAGTATTGTACTATGTATTGTTACATGTTCTCAATCAATATAATATACAGATATTTGGGGTTTTCAGCTGTATGCTTTTCCCGGTACATACTGTGTTGATATGTGTGATTGATGCTTCAATGTGCGCATGCGATTGTTTCTTTAATACTGCAAATTGATGATCAACGTAGATGAGGTTATGTATTATGCATAATTCTGCAAATAGTGTATAATCAGGATAATCTCTGTGAATAAGTGTCATATTATTCAAAATTTCTACATTTACTGCTGCTAAGAAATAGTAAATTGCCCCTGTTTTTCTGCTTTTGGTTTCCTCAAGGATATTCAAAACCAATTAGCCATGTCATTCTTCTTTAATTACCCAAAAATCTATTGGAGTGCCACGTTCTTCATGTGCTGTAACCTTTCCCATATGCTTGTGTGATGACAAAAACCTCTTCAACGTTGTTTGAAAAGTCATGGACAATACTAGCGGTGATCATTTGAATAACAAAAAGCTTAGAGTTCATATATCTTTCTTCTTCTTGTTTTGCCATTGTTGATTGCTTGCACATTGTAAATGATCCTTTTCTGAAACTCCCTTTCAAAAAATTTCCCCTCGGTCACTCAAAATTGGTCGACTGAGTTTGATTATGCAGCTACAGCAGTTTCGTAGCGTGCTACGAAACCGCTGTACATTAGGCATCATCTACAACAGTTTCGTAGCGCGCTGCGAAACTGCTATGTAATCACAAAAACATAGCTTAAGCCAAAATTTGACTGTCTTGAGTCTCTTTATATTGAAATGTCCTTTTCAGCTACTCTGAAGCTATTCAACACTGAACATGGTAAATCATCAAAATTTGGGACTTAACCTTACCTGCTGTGTGATTTTCCTTAGCTAAGGAAATCCTTCTCGCTGGCTTAGCTGGATCTTCAAATCCTCAATTTTCCTTTTCATGACTCTGATCCCAGCTCTCAGGTTCGTATTAACTTTTCTAATGAATTCTTCTTCCTTTAATGCAGGAATTGTCCATGTATAGTATTAGGCATTACAGTTGACCACCTCGGGTATTGAAAATGTTTTGTCTTCCCTCAGAGCCTCCATTTTATTAAAATGAGCTTCCTTGATTGCATGTTTCCTTGAGGCTTTCTTCAATCTAGCAATTTCGAGGTTTGCTAACCTCAAATTCTTTTTCAGCTCTTCAACCCTATATTCCTCCTGAGGGATAACTGTCTTATTTCTATCTTCTTTATGAAACTGTGATGATGTTTCTAATGAAGTCACAGGTCTTTCATGAGTTTTTTCGATCTCCTCTGTTTCACCTGCTTCTGGCAGCATCTCTTGTACCTGTTTGAAATACCTTGTCATAGGTCTTCTTGGCTTAAAGACAAATTTAGCAACCTGATCATCAAACTTGAGCTTTTTCAAGGCTTTGATCTTTTTGGTCTTTTCCTTACCTGATTCTATCAAATCTTCTTGAACCAAGGGAGATTCTTCAATATCAATGGCTTGCAGTAATTCATGTAGGCTTCCCTTTGAAACCGGGCTTTCTTCAGTAACCACTGTCTTGCCTTTTTCTTTAGCTAACTGGCTTCTAGTCATTCTTCTCTGAACTACTTCACCTATAAATGATTCATGTACACCCCCTTTGATCTGAGTTTTCTCTTTCAGGGACTGCTGGGGTGTGTCTTGGATAACCATTGATCTGGCGAGCTCCTTTACTTGTTTCCTTGCCTTCAGTTTTGTAAATCTCCTGGATCTTGTTTCTGCACGATGACCAGTTGCTGGTGGAGAATTTTTCATAGCTTGAGGACTGAGGCCAGTTTCATTCTTGAAGCCAGACATAAATATGAACGTGGACCAGTCCCTGTCTATTCTTTGGAGTTCATGCAAAACTATCAACTTGACTAAGCCGTGGTGAAACAATGAGGTCTCACAGGCTTCCTTCTTTATTTGAACCTTGTCGCATATTTTGCCTAGGCTACGAAACAAGTAAAAAGGTAAATCAAGAGATATTTTTCCTGTGAAATGTAGAAAAATCTTGAAGTGATATGAATACACCTTATTATATCTTCCCTCACAAGTAAAGTACCTCTGTATGCAGGTAAGTAAATTGGAATATGAGTCCTTGACAAAATTTCTGGGCACAGACTTGTTTAAATCTGAGTCAATGAACTCCGGCTTCATAAATTCTTTGCAGGGGATCATATAAAATTTGAAATTTTTAAACCATCTTTCTTGTCCCCTTGGAATCTCAGTGACTGTGGAGATTACCTCTGGTGAGATTTGCAATTCAAGCATCCCAACTTTTGAATTAAGTAATGTGAAATTCAAGGAAAATTCCTTGGTGATTTGTGCATGACCTCCCTGGAGTTTCTCGCAAAAATTCCAACATCCAACCTGCTTGAATGCACATTCCACTTCTCTATTCTTCAAGATAATGTCTAAACCTTTAGGTTCGCTTCTCAAACATCTGCCTGACCTGTGCTCATTTCTTTTTGTAGACCCTTCCATGAGACTCCAGCGTAATGAAAATTTGAAAGATTGGCACTGTCTCAACCTTTGATCACTGCCTCGCTTGATAGCTGCCTCGCTTGAATACTGCCTCACTTGATGTTCAGGGAATTCAAGTTTAACATTTGTTGATTCGTTCCTCGTGCAATGAATGCAATCATAATTATGACTGTGAATACTTGGCTCTTCTTGAAACTTGCAACCCGAGCGTACCAAGGTACCTAACGACTCTAATGATGAAGATAAGCGGTTGGACATGATAGGCGAAGTGTATACGCTAACAGTTGATGATGCAAACATAACAGATTTTGATAGATATGAGAGCTAAGAAAGATTTTCTACGGATCCGCACGAATCTCCGATTTCGTAGCGCGGCTAGTGTCTGGGTTATGCGCTATGAAAACACCTAAAGCGTTTCATAACACATAAGAACCTTTAAAACAAGCTTTATACATGGAATATATGTAAGTTATGAGACCAGTGGTGAATGAGAACGGACTATTGACCTTTATTTAACCATACTACCAAGACTCCTAAGACTTAGACACTAAAGTAAACATGGAAACACTGAACTCGAACTAACACCTAACCCTCACAATCAAACTGATGTGAACAATTTAGAAATTGCTTCTTAAGTGATAACACAGTATCTTCCACTACTTCCCTTGAAGTAGCATCCTCCTTCTACCAGTTACCTGCTAGAGGAGTCTCCATGGGTTTTCTTCTCTCCATGCGAAACCTCCTGAGCATCTCATTGGCATACTTTCCCTAAGGCACAAAAAGTTCCCCATCACCCTGCCATACTTCTATTCCCATAAAGTAATGCATGAGCCCCATATCCTTCATCTCAAACTCTCTTGCAAGATCCTCCTTGCAAGACTTGATCAACTAATCATCACCTGTCAAAATCAACTCGTCGACATATAAAATAATTATCAACAATTTACCTTCCACCACTATGTGGTACAGGTTCACATTCGCTTCACTCTTAGTGAAGCCCAACTCAATGAAGTAGCTATCAATCCTGGTGTAGCAAGCATGGGTGCTTTCTTCAGCCCATACAATTCTCTCTTGAGCCGACACACTGTTGGGTAGGGTCCCACTAGGTCAAATTTTTTTCAAAGTTTTGTAAAGAGCCTACATTTGAGGAGCGAAGAGCATTTCGCGCAATGTTTTAGGAGTCATAGGGGATTTAGGGCGGGTCAAAGCCCCTTATTTTGTAAAAGGATGGGATCAATTTGTATGTTTTAAGCTCCACCCATGGTTTGTGGACCATGGTATTGTAAGCAAAAAAGATATATAAAGGATTGTCTTAATAAGTCAAAGGGAGGGAACCAAAGGAATATTCAATCGATCAATGATGATGTTTTAAGTCTGTAATTGTCATATTTTTCTATGTTAGAGCAAAGGGGAAGGCTCCTACAGTTGTGTGTGCGAAGACCTTGGTAAGTTTGCAGTTGTGTGCGCAAGCCCCTGCAACAATGTTCGCAGGGTAAGAAGGATTGTAATTGTGAAGATCTGAAGATAATAAAGAAGATTTTGAAGGAAAATCTGTGTACTTGCTTTTTGTAATTTATCTTATGCAATTACTATTTACTTTTTTGCTGCGAGTAAAAGATAAGATCAGAAGTAACCTATGAATGTTGTTACAGTTAATTATAGTTAAGGTCCATTGATTTATGCACAGTAGATAGAGTTTTATATCTGCAAAGTAGTCCTTTGTATGAATAGAACAGATTCGGTATAACATTAAGTAAGATCTCGTAGTGTAGTAATAGGTCTGTAAGTCAAGATCCACACTCCATATCCTTCTAGATGTGGAAACCTGGTTCCAGCATCCCCCAATATCGCCTCGGGTGATTATGCGATCTCTGCAAGCAGAACATTTCCAAAAGGGTTGGTGATAAATGGGTTTTGTTGGTTAGCACATCTAACTCTAAACCTGGTTCTAAGCCCCTCAAGCCAACAAATGGTTCCATTGTCGGGACCAGGATCTATTTAAGGGATATGTGATGTGGCATCTGATCAAGAAAGAGATTCAAGGTTGGGTCGATCAGAAGGTGCGTGAATTTGCAGCAAAAGAGAATATAAATCCACGCTTGTAAATAGAGATGTGGTTGTAGAGGTATATATTTATAGAATAGAACGAGATATTTTGTGTATCTTTCGCTAATGAGCTACATGAGTGAATTTTAGAACCAGCTGAAAGTGAGACCTATTGGAAGTGCAATGATCCTATTGCGTGGACCCCAGAGCTAATTAAGTGACTCAAGGAGACTAAAAATAAGATCACAATATATGTTTATTACTGGATCAATAGTGTTATTAGAGGCTTTATTATTGAATTCATAATTTACACATAGATATCGTACAGTGAAGCTAAGAGTCTATTTTTTAAGGGTCTGTGAGGTAAGTATTTGAATTCCTTAAATCTCTGGATTAAGATGATGTTATGTGAGAAGGGAGTACTACGCATGCAAGTGGATTGATGTTTAAAAGCAAGACTAGATCTACGTGGAGCGGAAAGATATTCAGAATAGACCACGATAATTTCGGTAAAACCATTTATAGTTTTTTATTAGGTGGTTCAGAAAGAGAAGAAGAAATAAGCAACCCTAGCATACCTGGAGGTGCATTGCAGTCAGATAATCAAGGAACTTCTAGGATTCCCCATCTAACCACTCCACCTCCACCTTTACCTCACCTCATACACCTACACCTTTATCTCCACCTCACCTCACTTCCCCCATTTAATATGGCTAATGCAGTAAAGATGCTTGTTTTTAAGGGTCAAGGATCAGAGGATCCTGAGCAATTTTGGTTTGTTACAGAAGCTGTATGGAAAGAGCAACAAATCAATAATGAATATGTGAAGAAAGATCATCTTGTCACAACGCTGCACGATAGAGCATTGCAATGGTATATTAAGTAAAATACAACAAACCCACCCTCTTCTCTAGATGAGACAAAGAAATCACTGAACGTAGAGTTCAAGAAACCAAAGTCGCAACCGCAGTGCATTACGAAGATAAAAGAGATTAAGCAAGCAGTCAATGAGACTGCCTAGGAATTGGATCAGAGATTAAAATGTTTGTTGGGACAAGTCAAATTTCAGATCTCTGAAGAGTAGCACAAAGAGAGGTATATAGTTGTTCTATTACCACATCTCAAATTACTGTTATCGCAGCAAAAGATCACATTGCAAGTTGAGGCATTAGAAATTGCGATGAAGCTAGATACATCACCGGTACAGGATACTCACGTAGGATTTCAGCATATATAGACCCAGTTAGCGAGCTTACATATGGAGATACAAGATTTAAAGAAGGGAAAATAAGTTCAACCTAATATGTGCTCAAATGTTTCGTGCATAACGTGTAAAGTGGAAGGTCACTATAAGGACTATTTTCCTATCTATCATGATTATTTGGCTGCTAGAGGTCCTAATCCTCTAAAGTCGGAACCTAGTTCTGGACCATGTACTGGATCGAGTATCTGGTGTAGTATTTTCCAAGTCGGAGGCCAGCACCCGAATGACCATTGCTATTTGTTAGAAAAGTATGTGCAGTCGCCAAAGAAGTTGTTTTGTAACTTTTGTAGGTTAGTAGGACGTGACAAAAGAAATTGACGTAGCTATGATTTGATGATAGATAAAACTGCAACACACAGAATACAAGTTGAAAGCCACACATAGAAAGATCATGATTCACCTGCAGCCCATGGAGGATTTTAGGGTCAAGGATGCAGTCAAGGAGGGGGTGTTGGATGAGGTTAGGGTCAGATTATATGCTATAATTGTGGTGAAGGTAGACATTTTGTGTAGGATTGTCAGAACCCAACTACCCCTTCCTTTAAGTATTTTAGACAATTCGACCATGTAATAGAGGATTGTCCTATTTTGATGGCTAAAATGTAGGAAAAGAAGAATCAGCAACCTACGTAGAACTTGTAAATGATGAGGGTTGAACTACACGAATATGATCCAAGTGTTAACATAGTGTCATAAGTGGCATAGCTTTAGGAGAAGATAAAATAGAGGGAAAAAATCCTATGGAAGATGCATGGGTTAGGAAGGCTAGAGAAAGGAGTATTGGGTTCAATATGCAAAGGGAGAAATAAACCTTCATAGAAGCAAAGAAGACTTTTATGGACCTAGGAGCTTCAACATCAAAGATGAAGATGTAACTAGTACCATGAAAGAATAATCTTGAAGTGTTTACTGTGACAAGGAACCCTAATCCGACCCTTCTGAAGTCCTTTCAGCAAACATGTATGAAGTTGTTAAGGGATCAAAGAGTAGTGGAAGGATTGAAAGAACTAATTGACAACTACACTTTTAAAGAGAAGCCACAGCCTCAACAACACTCATTAAACAAAGTATACAAAAATAAGAAAAGAATCGGTTAAGATATGTGATTAACTACGCAGATCAGCGAATTCGAAATGGATCAACTAATTCTTGAGTTGGGATCAGATGTGAATGTATTACCAAAGCACATCTAGGAGCGAATGGGGCAACCAAAGCTACAATAGTCACTGATTCAGCTACACACAGGAAACATCTAGAAGAGGCCATCACCAAATCTTGTAGTGAGCTACCAGAGCTGTAGATCCAGACAGAGGTAGCACCCAAGGAGAAGCTTCAAAATCTTGCAGAAAGAGTAAAAGAATCAAAGGTGTAAACTGAAAAAGTAAAATTTGAGATGGAAATGTAGATCACAGAGTTGCAGATGAGACTCCAGCCAACAACTCCACCAGAGGTTCGGGAGCAGCGCGAAGTAGATATCAAGGCTACTATTAAAAATATAGCTACTATAATCAAGGACTATAACCAGATCTTCAAAGACACTATGGAGATATGGGCCTCACTGCAGAAGAACCCGCATGTATAGAAGATATAGGCAGAGATTTGTGACAAGAAGCAACATTTTTATGAAATCAGAGTGACGACGCAAGCCCTCGCACCTACAAAACGGTTTGCCCATCTCCAAGAGGGAAAGTTTTTTACGGCACAAACCCTCGCACCTATGAAACGGTTTCCCCGTCTCTCGGAGGGAAAGTTTTTGTAGGGACATATCAATGAGTTGTAGCAAAAGTAGTAGATAATTTTAGCGTGGATACAAAAATTGACCGATTAAGCCATTCAACTCTCACAAATAGTGGAGAGTAAGCTGAAGATCATAAGGCAAATGCAAAGAACCATCGGTCTAATGACAACAAGGTCTGCGATAGAGAAGATGGTAGAGGAAGTACAACAGGTCGCCAGGTAGTGCGTAGAGACACTTCAACCTTTGAAGGATGCATACAATGGTCTCAAAGCAAAGATTCATGACATACCAGCTAAGTGACTCGAGATGAGTCACATCTTTGTGTTGGGGGCCTATTGGGTAGAGTCCCTCTAGGTCAAAATTTTTTCGAAGTTTTGTAAAGACCCTACATTTTGAGGAGTAAAGATCCTTTAATTTAGTGTTTTAGGAGTCTTAGGGGCTTTAGGGTGGGTTAAAGCCTCTTATTTTGTAAAAGGATGGGATCATTATTGTATGTTTTGAGCTCTGCCCATGGTTTTTGAACCATGGTATTGTAAGAGAAAAAGATATATAATGGATTGTCTTAGTAAGTCAAAGGGAGGGAATCAAAGGAATAATCGATCAATCAATGATGATTTTTTGAGCCTATAATTGTCATATCTTTCTGTGTTAGAGTGAAGGGGAAGGCTCCTACAACTGTGTATATGGAGACCTTGGTAAGTTTGTATCTATTGTGTGCAGGCCCCTGCAACTATGTGCGCGGGGTAAGAAGGATTTAATTGTGAAGATTTGAAGATAATAAAGAAGATTTTGAAGGCAGATTTATGTACTTACATTTTGTACTATATTTTATGTAATTACTATTTTCTTTTGTGTTGTGATTAAAAGATAAGATCATAAGTAATATATGAATGTTGTTACAGTTAATTACAATTAAATTCCATTTATTTATGCACAATAGATAGAGTTTTAGATCTGCAAAGTAGTCCTTTTGTATGAATAAATCAGATTCGTATAATATAAAGTAAGATTGCGTAGCATAGTAATAGGTTTGTAAGTCAAGATCGACACTCCATATCCTTCTGGATACGGAAACCTAGTTTGAGCATCCCCCAATATCGCCTCGGGTGAGACTGCAGTCTGCACAAGCAAATCTTTGTCGAAAGGGCCAGTGATAAAAGGGTTTTTGTTGGTTAGTGCAGCGAACTTAGAACCTGGGTCTAAGCCCCTCAAGCCAACACACACATGTGAATCACAGTTGAAGGTCTCAAAACCTTTAGGTTGCTCTATGTACACCTCTTCGTCAATCATGCCATTAAGGAAGGTTGTATTTACATCCATCTAATGTATCTTCCAACCCATCTACACTGATAGTGCCAATATAGATCTAGTCGATGAGTACCTTGCAACAGGAGAAAAGGTCTCATCATAGTCAATCCACGCTACCCATGACAAGCCACAGGCCACAAACATGGCCTTATGCTTCTCCACACTACCATCTGCATCTTGCTTTACTTTGTAAAGCAACTGGGAGCTCATCACTGACTTGTCCTTCGGTCTTGGGACCACATCCCAAACATTGTTATGAACTATGGAGTCATACTCCTCCACCATGGCATCAACCCAAATTGGTTGCTACACTTCCTCCTCAAATAAATGTGGCTATGTCTCAACACATCCACTCATAAGAGCCATGTATCTAGTGTACCTCTCAGGTGACCTCCTTTATCTGCGTTGAGATGTGGGTGCTCCCACATTCTCCGTTGCATCACCCAATAACATGTCGGCCTCTCTAGTGTGTTTTCTCCCATCTGTGGAAGACTCCACCTGAGTGGATGTCTCCATTCTTGGATCCTCTACATGTGGTTGCTCCACATCAACCTAAGGCTCCTCAACTGCATGTAGCTAAATCTCCCTCTCAAGGGAACCTTGCATGGCCTTCTCCTCATCATATCTGACATCCCTGCAAACCACTGTCATCCTGCTGGTCGGAAAGTACACCCAATAGTTGTGAGTTTTATCAGTGTACCCCACAAATATACCCAACTCTGTTGTCAGCTCAAGCTTCTTCCATGCATCTTTGATCACATGGAAATATAATAATGATCCAAAAATTGTCAAGTGACCAACATCTAATCTCTTACTCGAGAAATCCTCCTCTGGTGTTTCCATCCCAAGTATCTAATGCAGGCTTCTATTATGCAAATAAACAATTGTGTTGCGTGCTTCAACCCACAAGTATAGTGGTAGGCCCTGATCATGGAACATCACCCATGTTGTCCCTACAATGCTTATGTTCTTCCTTTCAGCCACCCCATTCTGTTTTTGGTTATGGGGTTCCATCAACTCTCATTTAATCCCTTTTACTACATAGAAGTTCTTAAAATCATTTGAGAAATACTCACCACTATTATCACTCCTCAGAGATTTAACCTTATTGCTAAACTCTTTCTCGACTAATGCTTTAAATTCCCAAAACTTTGTGATGGTTTGATCCTTCTTCTACATGAAAAACATCTAGCATTTATGAGAAAAATCATCAACAAATATAACATAATACATGTGTTTGGGAGTGGATTCTATCAAGAATGGTCCACACACATCTGAATGGACTCACTCTAGAATCACCTATGCTCAAATATCTCTATCGTGAAAGGAATCCCTCGTGTATTTTCCCAAATTACACCCCTTTCATGTATCAAATTACTCTAGTGTACCTTTGGGAAGACCAGTAGAGATATGCTACATGATTTTCAAAGCCCCATGATGCAAGTGACACAATCACCTTTGCCACAACTCGCCAACATCTCAGCTCTGCACCTTCTCTACTTTCGTGCTCAAAGAGGCACAACCCTATACCTCCAACTTATAGAGATTCTTAACTTGAATCCCTATCTTCTTTACCTAACTCGTGGCTATGTGTCAAAGGAACGCATTTCATTTGCTAAAGAACACATCATAGCCTCTATCCTCCAACATGGTGACTGGTGCTAAGTACTTCTTCAACCTGGGCACATACCTAACATCTCTGAAGGTGAGAGGAGCACAGTGCTCCCTCTAAAAATTACTTGTGCCCAATATAGTAGCACTATACATCCCATCATCACCCATCTCGATATCCATTTGGAGATCCTTCTCCTCCATGTCACTGAACAAATCCTTGTCACTAGTCATGTGGAATGAAGATCCACTATCAAGGTATAATACACTGCCCATCATTGATGACACCATGCATGAAATGAGAGTAAAGTCCAATTTGAATTTAGAGGCCAAAGCCTCACCCACTTCTCCTCCTGAGGACTTCTTCGTAGACTTCTTGAGTGGACAGTTTGTAGAAAAATTTCCTAGCTCATGACAATGAAAGAACTTAACTTTCAACATGTCTTTCTTATTTCCTCCATGACAAGAATCTGATTTGGAATGGGACACCTTCCCTTTCCTTTCTTTACTTGCTAAGGAAATTTTTTCCTTATCTTTAGTCTTTGATGAGGAACCATTTCTGGTGTTCCTTCTAATCTCCTCCTACATCAAATCTCACCCCATTCGTTCCCAATCTAGAAGCTTCTCCCTCCTATTGATAGAGTCCTGATAGATATTCCAACTCTTTAGAAGGCCTAGCAAAGCTAGGCTCACCATATAATCCTCGACAACGATTATTCCAACACTTCCAAGCTCATCACGATAGTGAGTGAACTTGGTCAAGTATTTTGGAATGGTCTCGCATTTCTCCATCTTGATTTTTTCAAGTTTGTCTTTCAGTGCCAATTTCCTACGGTCACTATTTTTCTGGAATAGGTCCATCAATTCTTTCCACATAGAACATAAAGTTTCCTTCCCATGGAGACTCAAGACAATGTGGTCTCGAGCTCCTTCAAGGATTATTTGCCTCACCTTTGTGATGCACTTCTTCCATTTGGCCAAATTTTGTGCATCCGATGTTGCTAGCTTAGGAATGTATTGATCAATGAATTCCTTGAGGCCATTATCCTCTAGCACTACCTCCATCCTATCCTTCCAGGCTATATATTTCAAGCTACCTTCCAAGGAATACTTGAGCCTCAAACTATAGAAAGACATTTTTCGATCCTAAAGTATGTATTGCAAATTTCAATTTCATTTGTAACCTTAAACTCAAAATTTCTAAATATCCTTTATTATAATGTAATCAGCTCTGATACCATGTATATTTTCCTGTAGATTGACAGCTCATGTAATGTACTAAAACATAAGACAAGAATCTATTCTACTCTTTAAACATCAGAAAGGAATGATTGATAAAAACAATAATCGGCAAGAGGAAGATAATGAAAGACACATAACATATTTTTTTCTCTGGGGAAATCCACTTCTCAAAACCTCGATTATCTATTGCGTTAATTAGGAATCTGAGTGATAATACAATACTTGTTCTCACAATAACAATTCCTACACAACTATGATCAACTATCTAACTCACAAGCCCGCACTGACCAACACTTAGCCAATTTTTGTTGCCTTCCAAGCCCCTATTTCCTTGTGAAATTACTATGAGGATCAACCCATATTTAATTGGGAAATCCTTCATAACTGCGCAATCCAAAACTAGGTCATTTTCTACTTGCATGCATGACCTGTATAACTCAGATCATCATACAACTAACAATACACTGTCCCTGCACTCTAGTATCAACTAGGTCTTTCTCTGAACTGGAATGCATGAGTTTCTCATGAGGGAATCTTAGTTGGAATAGCACTGAGGACACACCAGTGAACCAACTCACTACTAGACCTCTACTAGTTCCACAAACAGTTACAACTAGTTTAACTATCTATAACACAATCAAGCTGAGATATATAATTAAAACTCAAATAAACTCATCCCGAACCCCTAAAAATTAGGGAGAACATATGCATTACTACAGAAATACTTCCAACTTGAAATTCCTAAGTTAATTAAAATTAATTAACTATTAACAAGTTTCTAAGAGAATAGAATTCGATTTTAATTCACTGTTTAATTCAAGGACAAATTAAATTGGAATTTCTTGTTGTCATTTCTCAACATTTTCTTCATCTTTCAACACACAATTTAGTAAAATTACTCCATCATCCTTCCAATACAAATATTGATCTAAAATGCAAAACTTTACAACTTTAAGTTTGAGAAATATTGCCTTGGTATTTTCAAACCAGGTGGAGCTTGAAAATTCTGCAGAACATAAACAATATTTGTGTACCAAGGAGAAACAAAATTTTTTGATACCCGTGGATTCACCAAATCCTCCTCTTCATCAAGAGAAACTACAAAATTGATGTCTAATGCATGAAAATTTGACTCAGCCCTTAATTTGGCTAATCCTTGACCTTTGATAAGTTTTGTGGGCTTTATTTCCATGTCATACTCCAATATTATTGCTATCCATTTACCTCTTTTTCCATCTAGATTAATATGAGTGAGGATGTCCTTTACTACTTCACTTGGGACATAAGGAATTATATGAGAATGCAATACATACACTCTGAAATATTTCTAGGCCTTGATTAAATCAAAAACTTGCTTTTCCATGATATTATACTTCAACGAAGCATCTCTTAAAGCTCTGCTGAAAAACATTATAGGTTGTTCATGTCCCTTCTTGTTTTTCATTAAAAATATTGTTGCAATAGTATGTTCTAAAGCAAAGGAAAAATTAATGAAATATTTAGTGTAATATGGGCTAATCAGAACAAAAGCACAGGTCAAGGCTTCCTTTACATCACTGAATGAGCTTTTGGCTTCAACATTCCATTTTATTTCATTGTCCTTCTTCAACATGTTTTTGATATCTCTTAAGCTCTCACCTAAATTTGGAATAAACCTCCTTAGAAGATTTATTCTACCAATAAAAATTGTACTTCTATAACACCCTCCTCCCACATCTACCCAAGAAACCACCCAGCTAAGCTAAACATGCGACGAGAGGCCACTATGATATGATTTGACCTCCTAAGTCACATTAAGGAAGTGGAATTTGTTAGCTCCTGCTGCAGCAGGTATTCATTTTTCATGATTGGCATTTCACAGGCCAAATATGTTGTACTTTGCTTGCTGCAATGCTCCATATTTGCTCAAACAGTCTCCAAATGAAGAAGGCTACTTCAAGTTCATTCAAATTGCCTTCAAATTTTGTAAAGTTGTCCCGGTATCGCTACTTCTAGTTAAAGAGAGGTCCAAACAGTTTAATCTTGGTCTCCCTAGGTTTAAATTTCATGTTTTATAATATAGAGATTGTAAATCTGACCAAACAGTTTAATCTTGGCAGACTCTTAGATAGGTAGAGAAACAGAAGAGTCCAACAATTTAATCTGGGCTCTGGAAGAAATAAGGGTAGTATCTAGATAGGAAAGCATCAAAAGAAAAATGTATGATGGGTTTGCAAGTCTAAGTGCTCCCCCAAGCAAAAGAAGAAAAAATGCTAGGCAAGTAGGCTGGGTAGGTAGTTCTGAGGCTGATTGAATTGCTGACCAGTTCCAAGTCTTCAGGTATCATATCATGCAGAACATTATCAGCAAAGATCTCTAAGCAAAAAGGCTCGAATGAGGTATAACTAACTCCCCTTCTCTGCTTCCCCCAATCATTAACTAACATCCCCAAAAAGAGGTCAAGATTTGCTTGACACCTCTTAAGTGCATCATCTTCATCACTCCGGTTGAGTAAAGATCTGCTTTACTCAAAGCTGTTCCATATCTTCTCCCGAAGTATAGTCCTACCCCCTGCGACAGCCTAAGTTCTCCTGAACTTAGCGCTTTCTTGCCATCTCCACACTAACCACTAACATTACTATGTAGATCCCTATGTTTCCCGTCCCCATATTAATATTAAGTAAATTCCCCTACGTAATATCCCTCCCCCTGGTTGAAAAATAACCATAGCAAGTCCCGGGAATTGTTTGGTTTATCAGAAACTAAGCAAAATCCCCAACCTCCGAAACCACCTTCCACATACTATGGACTCCTTCCTAAGTATAAAACTCCCCCGAAGTAGTCGGACCCCTTCCGAAACTTCAAAAGCCCCTCAAACCCACTTACTTACCTTTTCTCTTCAAAGTTGTTTTCGCTTCGCAACCTCGCCCTCTCACATTCATGCAAAACATTGCCTGTCTGTTCCCTGCCGATGCGACATCGCGAAATCAGTGATCGGCGATCGCAAGCGCCGAGTGTCCAATCCGTTCACCCCTCCATCTCCGCCGATGCGATATCGCGATATCGCACATCGGCAGTCGCAAGCGCCAAATGCCCAACCTAATGATCCCCCTCTTTCCCCGCCGACGCGATATCGCGATATCACATCGGAGTCTCTTCACCACAGTCCACCCAGTACCTCACCACGTCGCGTTGTACCAGGGACCCACTGATGATGTCATCCGCCGTACAGCCGACGCCATGCTTACGTCAGCAGCCAGAAAAGCCGAAAAAGCTTCGCGCAGGAAGAAAAGTCACACTTCGGAGCTCCAGATCAAGAAACAGAGGCAGTTTTCGATGCGCGAATAGCGCATCGCTATGGGAAATAGGCCATTTCGAGGAATCTTCAGGGAATCTTCCGGTTGCCGAGCCTACTGCGCGCCGAAAAAGCCCGAAAATCGCCCAATCGTGCTAAAGGATCCGGTTTGAAGACAACAACAGATCATTCACAGATTTTAAAGTGTATCAGATCAAATCAGCAGGCTTCAAGCGTGTCAAAGAGTATCAGTCGACGGCGGAAATCATCAATGTAGCGGCAAAGTGTATCAGGGAATATCTTGAGCAGCGGCCCAAAGCAAGAGAAATTTGAATATCTTCCAGCAGATCCATAGGAGGAGAGCGAAATTACGAAGCTCTCAAATCATAATAATTGCACATTCAATTCACACTTAAGCCGAACTGCATCCCCAAAGCACATTCACTCCAGCAGCACCGCATCTGGTCCCCAAGGGCCACCTCGTCACCTGTTCCGATTCAGCTGTCCCCAGCGCAGCCCGAAAGATTTACTTGCATTTAATTCCAGCAACATTTAGATTTTTGAAGAGTTCTAAGCAGACCTGTCAAGATCACTTGTAATGATGTCTTTCTGATCTTTTTTCTATAAATACCACCCGAAACAATATTGTAAAGGGTGGGTTGGTTGGTTGGTAGTAGTAGTTGTTGGTCAGTTTCCTTTCCAGCAATTTCTCTGAGTAAAGAATCGCACTGTAACTGTCATATTTTTCATAATCAAAGATTGCTGAAAGCATGGATTGCGA
>APFE031484048.1:0-11662 GCA_000404065.3 Pinus taeda | reverse complement strand
AATGATGAAAAGTATAGTGTTTCAGGAGTGGCCATAGTTTCTTTTCAAAAGGAGCACGGAGCTTGCATTACCTTGACAAGTGTCAAGTATGTGCCAGGACTGAAGAAGAATTTGGTATTGGTCGTGATGATGGAGGAAAAAGTCTATGATGTAGTCTTCAGTAAGGGAAATGTTTTCCTTAGACACATCACCACGAGATAGGTGAAGCAGATCAGTTCACAAGTCAAGAACATGTATGCTCTTGAGGTGCAAGATGCATGTAAAGCCTTAAGGAGCAAGGCAACTATTAGAGACTTGGTGGTTGAGAGGGAGAGTACATTACCTCTCAACATGCAACTCCAGAAGAAGTCTCGGACAATTGTCGAGGAGCCACAATTGGTGAAATAGCTTTAGGATGTGGTGGAGCAGCCACAACTAGAGAAGCTGAGCGGAGACCGAGTAGAGGCATCCACTGAAGCAGAGACCTCCAGTAGGGGTAAATTTCGAGTCGAGTGGGCAGAGGGATCAAATGCATCCATGCCTCTAGGTGGGAGGTGGGGCAATGTGGAGTGATAGTCCCAAGAAGGCTGAAATAGGGGCAGGATCCTTGAGGTACACAACCTCCTTGATTAGACCTTGCTATGGGAGCCCCGATGAGGAGTAGCAAGATTGGTTGAGTGGATAGAGACAGATGGGGATGGAGCGACAAAGGGAGCTCTAGCGTCAGAGGGTGTTTCTAGCCCAACAGGGAGGTCAGTTAGGAGATCAGTTTCTTACTTCTCAGTAACTGAGTTGCAATGCAGCATTGGGTAGCACGATGCAACATGATGAGAGGAGGTGTAGTGGAGATGCATTGCTGGGAGATAGGACCAGCAGCAACATAGATGCAGCAGTAGGAATTAGTGTGATTGATGCAGTCAAAGATTAAAGTGACAGAGGCTAGAGAAGTCAGATATTGGAGGGCACAGAGGTGCAGAGTTTTCAGTTCACAGAGGAGATAACAGTCAGAGACTTTGATGACAAAGGCATCATTCTGATTCAGGTTGGATATTTTTTTTTCTAAAGTAGTTGGAGCAGCTACACTAGGGAGAAGTGTTGCATGCAGAACATTCCAAAGGTTTAGGATTGGGTTCGAGTTGAATGCCTTTCTTGTTGAGAGGGAGTGTTGAAAATAGCAACAAGAAATGCTAAAAATAGAAATGCTATAAATAGTTTCTATAAATAGAATTTCAGGTACTAGTGTTGAAAATAGCAACAAGGAATGATAAAATAGAAATGCTATAAATAGCATTTCAGGATATATTCCAATTTTAATTAGTCCCTGAATTAAAATTCGAATTTAGTCTCACTAGCTATTTGAAAAATAATTAACTAATTCATCTTGAGTTAATTAGTTGAAGAAAATCAAACATGAAGTCTTTGTGAAGACATGCAACAATTATCCCTTTGATTAAGGAAGTTATCCCTTAATTAAGGAGATAAGGATGAGTTGTATTTGAGTTGTAATTAGTTAGCTCAATTAACTGAGTTAAGTCCAGTTAAATTAGTTCCAAGCTATTGGAGGAACTAATTGTGAGTTCATCGAGTTAATGCATGCATGCATGCAACTAGTGTTCTCCAAATAACTGAATATTCTCTCATAAATAACTCATGCATGTCAATTCAGAGAAACACCTAGTTGAGATTAAAGGAAGGGACAATGTACTATCAGTTGGAGGAATTTTCCTATATAGGAAACTCATCCATGCATAAGGAATTATCTCCTTAAGGATTGTGCAGTTATTTCAGAGGTTAGTGTTGTGTGTGAGAGGATTATTTACACAGGTTGCAGCGAGAGGACCCAAGAGAAACTGTGCAAGGAAACAGGAGGCTTGGAGGACTGAAGGAAGGCATAGTGTTTTCTATTCTATCTATGAGCAGCATTGAGGGATTGTACTAAAAGTTGGATAGCTTGAGAGCTAAATCTTTGTGTGATCATGAGATATTTCCACTTGTATGATAATAAAGATAGCGAGGTTTTTAGCTGAGGCATTCCCTAGAGTATTCTTCTGTGTTTCATGTGTGATTGATTCTACCTCTCTGTTTTATGTGTTCTATTTGATCTTGCTCAAAATCGATTAAGATTCTGCAAGATTGATTGTAGAAGTAGATTAAGTATTTTGCTTTAGTACATTACATAATTAGTTTAATCTATGGTGAAATTTATACATGGAGGTCTAGGTGGAATAGGACAGTGGCCACCAATATCCACTTGTATCAAAACTCCACCAGTGAAAGATAATCCTTCCACTTTTGTTGCTAACACATAACATACATTCTCAACATGTCCTCAAGAATATTGTTCACTGTCTCTATTTGTCCATATGTCTGTGGATGATAAGCTGTCTTGAAGGAAAAATCTATCCCCAAACCTAAAAAAACTCCTTCCAAATCCTAGAAGTGAACTTGACATCTCTGTGTGACCATATTTTTAGGAATACCATGTAATTTCAATATCTTCCTAATGAAGACCTGAGCTAGCGCACTAGCTGATTAAGTAGACTTAACTAGAATAAAGTGAGCTACTTTAGTCATCCTGTCAACTATAGCCATAATATATTCATGTTGTTTATATGTCCTTGACAAACCTATAATGAGGTCCATGGAAATGACCTCCCATTTCCACTCTATAATTAGAATCAACTACAATAATCTACCTGGATGTTGGCATTCTTCTTTTATATGTGTACAATCCAAACATCTCGCAACAAACGCTACAACCTATCTCTTGAAATTCAACCAATGGTAGACCTTATTAACCATTTTCAATGTATTATGATATCTTAGGTGACTTGAATATGGATTGAAATGAAATTCCCTTAAGATAAGCTTCTTTCTCTCATTATTGTCTGACACATATATCTTGTCCCTAAATATAAAAACAACCAAATCTCTTGAGATGATAATCCATATCTTGTTCACGTGTACCCTATTGTTGTAACTTGTGCCTAAGTTACTGGTACGTGTCATCCTATTTCCATCCCTTTACAATTTGATATTGTAAATCAATCCCATATGAACTCATAGGTTCTATGTGATTTACCTATACTCTTTTGTTAATAGCATCTACAACCATATTCTCTTTTCCTTTAATTTACCTAATCTCGAATTCAAAATCACTAAGCATAGCTAACCACCTAGCTTTTCCAACATTCAAATTTGGTTTGTCAAACAAATATCTCAATCCATTGTGATCACTCTTTAAGATGAATCTCCTTCTAAGAAGATAATGTCTCCACATTCTCAATGCATGAATGATCATTTCCAACTCAATATCATGAGTCACGTAATTCTTCTCATGCTCAGGATCTGTGATCTTTAATACAAGAGCATTTGTAAATAATTGCTTCAACTTCTCAAAACTCACTGCACATTCCTCTGTCCATTCAAATTTATTTCCTTTCCTCTGACAGATGTAATAAGATAGGTAATTCATGAGAAGTTCCTATTGAACCACCTGTAATAACCTACCATTCCCATAAATGATTTGACTTCAATCAAATTCCTAGGAGTTTCCCATTCCATCATAACTTTGATATTTTCTGGGTCTATTGCTATACCTTCCTTACGAACCACATGCCCCAAATAATGAATCTATGTATGAAAGAAACTGCATTTACTAAGTTTGGAATACAATTGATCCTCTCTCAATAGTATTAACACAAATGCTAGATGTTATGCATGATCTTCCTCATTCTCAGAATATATCAATATGCCATCCATGAATATAATCACAAACTTGTCCACGATAATGATGCAACACACTATTCATCAAGCACATGAAAGTAGTGAGAGCATTAGTCAAACCAATACTAACCACAACAAAGTCCTGATGCTTGTACGTAATACATAAAGCAGTCATGTATATGTACTCTTCTTTCAGGAATACCTAATGATATCCTGATCCCAAATCGATCTTTGAGAACATTTTTTCTCCCTTCAACTAACCAAACAAGTAATTGATTTGCAACAAAGGGTAACTACTCTTTATTTTCACGTTGTTCGACTTTCTATAATCAATACACAACTTGAGAGTACCATCCTTCTTCTTCCCCAACAATACTAGTGCACCGTAAGGTGACACACTTCGAATAATGTATCCCTTGTCAAGAATTTTCTTCAACTACAACTTCAGTTACACTAAATCTGGAGTGCTCATCTTGTACGATGACTTTGATGTTGGTGTTGGTCTTGGAATGAACTCAATAAAAAATCCCACTTCCCTATGAGGTAGTAACTCTAAAATCTATGCTGGGAGTACATCCTAAAACTACTACAAAACCATATAACTCTTCAAGACCTCCACATCTTCAACATCCTTACCTTTGTCACTAGAAATTTTAACTTCAAATGAGACGCATCCTTTCCTACTTCTACATTTGGCCTGCAAATTTGTAACCATTCTCACTAATATAGGCTTCTTGTTACCTTGCAAGATTCTTTATTATCCATCATCATCTAAACACTCAATAGCCTTCTCGTAGCAATATACCTTAGTCTTGTGAATGTACAACCAATCCATACCTAACAACCTATTGTATGGTCCCAATAGAAGCAAATTTGGATGCACTGATGTAGGCATATCTTTCAACTCAAATTCACATGCTCTTACCAAATGATGAACTCTTTATTAGTACATGTAGCCAATTTCACTAACCAAGATTCTGCATGCCCTTGTTTATTTAAACCATCGTTATCCACTAGGTCAGGAATAATATAACTATACATAGATCCAAGGTGAATCAAAATAGAAACAATTTTATCATAAAGCTTACATTCAATCTCTATAATAGATTTTTGATGATTAGCTTTCCTATTATCCAAAGCTGCATAAATATGAGGAATACTTTGTCCAACATCCCTAATTGGTTGTGCCTCCTAAGAACTGTAAATCTTGATGATGTGGAAAATATTTCCTACAATGAAACTTTCCACAAGTCCAACACTAGAAAGGATTCCTTAGACTAAAATCCCTATCCTTTCTCAACTACATTAAAATTCTTTTGCAATGTTGTATTCTCCTTTTCTTATGTAACCTATGGTTTTCCTCTCTTCTTAACACGACACTTTCATTTATTCTTATCATTACTCTTCCAATCATTCTTAGTCACATTCTTATGTTTCGATTTCTCATAATAGTGCTTGAAATTTCTGATGGCTTCCTCTCGCGATATAGCTTCATCAATCTCTATCACATCCCTAAATGATACCGACAGCCCACTAATGAATATCTTAATTTTTGCTTTCTCCTCCATAATGTAAGGCACATATCTCAACACCTCTAATAATATGCTAGTATACTCCTCATCAGTCATAGATCCCATATTCAACTCATAGAACACCTTTACATTGTCATCATAATATCTGTCAGATAGATAATTCTCCCTGAAAAATCTCCCGAACTCACTCCAAGTCAACTCCTATTCCTGAATGCCTCTAACGTTCTTCATATTCTCCCACCAAATGTTTCCTTTTCATTTAATATTGAAAGTAGTTATCATGGCTTTCATATTCTCTGCATAATCATGTAATTGTAAGAAATTATTCATCCCAAGCAACCAAGATTTTGCATCCTATGCCTTCTTCATTTCTCCATCAAACATAGGAGGATTTCCTTTCTTGAATACCTTTGGAAAGTGTTCCTTCTCACTCCTCCTATACCAATCGTGATGGTGATGATGATGCTATCTCTCTGAACTAGAACTAGAATAGAACCAATGGTGATTACCCCCCTTATCAGGTGTATCTAAGGACCTACCATCTCTAACTATATCATCCCTATAAAACCTGTATCCTAACTGAGGCTTGTTTCCATATGCCCCATTAGCCATTTCCTCCTATAAATTATTGATCCTGAATGATCCGTGTATCTGCAAATTTGATAGACTCTAAAGAATCACTAAATTAACCTCTTATTTCCTTTCATGTGCCCTAGTAAGTATTTCCTGTGACTAAATTATTCTGCCATTACCCATCTTACAAATTATGATTTATACTTTCAAACTTCTCAGTGTGTCTGCTATGTTAGGGGAGTATTCATCACCTTGCTTCTCATTTGGCCTATAGGTAGAATGACGTAAACTGTAGTCTACCATTTTGCTTTCCATATTTGATCCTCTACTTCCTTCAAGCATACCATGTCATATAAACCAAAAATAAACACAATCAACATACCTTAGTGGTGATCAGAGGATGCTATCTCGTTTACAATATCAATCCACATTAGCACAACACAAGTATGTATAATAAAATTAGCATATTAATCATCTCAAAATCAATGTCATCAACCTCTACATGAAAACACTACTAAAATAATGAAAATCACAATTCATGCATAACAAACACATATACAATTGACATACATGCATGAAAAACATATTTTTCCCATCCAATCCAATTGTTGAACCTAGGAGCTCTAATACCATTTTGTAACCACCCCTCCAACCTTTACCTAATTTTACCAATGTGACAGGGTAAACATGAGATGAGGAGCTACTATGACCTAACCAAACCTTCTACGTCCCATTAAGGAAGTGGGATCTACTGCAAAAGACAAATTGACATCTTATAATGACCTATAGGTACTAGAGGTCACTCATAAGTTTAGTAACCACCCCGGTTGGCCAAACGCTTAGCTAGACACCATTTTCTTTGACCTAGGTCCCTAACTGCTCACACAATAACCCTTACATGTATTTTTAACCTTCCAATCACATGCACAAGCTCGCATCCATATGGTTGCAACCTAAAATATCTAGTTCAGAGCATGCAATCATGGATTCTGAGCCTAAATTCTAGGTCATCCTCCTGACCACTACCCAAAACTTAGTGAGACTTTTGAAAAGGATAACTAATATCAATACAAATCCATTCATACAAAACATAATCAGAGACTTCACATAAGAAAGCCTATCCATGACAATCATTTCTTCAAGCATGTTAAGGACATGTAATCTACAGGTCATGAATGCATATTTAAATGTAAGGGTTTGTTACTTATCTAAGAATCTTGAAGAAGGTCTATCTCCATTTTATAACAGCTACAATAAAACTTATTAGGTCATGCATTCATTAACCATTCATCTGAGAATGAAAACACGTCAAGAGCCATAACCAATATACATCATATGACCAACATAGAACCAACGAACCAAAAACATATATTACATCATGCTAGAATAGCCATCAAAGCCACATTACAATACAATTTTTACGCATAAATACAAGAGGAAAATATATATATATATATATATATATATATATATAGTTATATATACATATGAAAAATCCAACCAAGTTAGGGACTTTCATGTACCACCTGACAATATATTAGGTTGAACCAAATATCTCTTTCAACAAATCACCCCCACCCCATATTCAAAGCATGAATGTGGGATCTCATGGAATAAACAAAACAAAACCAAAGAGAAAATTTTGGAGGCCAAACCACCTCAACTCTCAACAAGTGATTCCACCTCATGGTTTGAAATCACTATCACCAACCAAGTTGACCCATACATAAGTTATCCAGGGCTCAAGATAATTTCTCCCAACCACAGCTCCAGGAACTAATAACTCAACCCATAACCTTGCAGGACTCTAGAGTGCTTGGCTATCTAAGGCTCCAAGACTAGTAACTCAACCCACTAAGGACTCGAGAGTGTTTATCAGTCTAGGACTAGTAATTTAGCCCACCAAGGTCTTTAGAGAATTTTTCCAAGCAAGGCTCTAGGACTAGTAACTCAACCCAAGTTATTCCAGGGCTCTAGAGTGTTTGCTCCAACCAACAACTCCAAGAACTAGTAACTCAACCCACAACCTTAAGGAACCTGAGCATGAACCATAAACAACAAGTGTAAAAACCCACAACAACATGGCTATCCAGGAAATGGCAAGGCTAGGAAAAACAATTATCGATCTAGGTAATCCTCCATGCCGATGATAGCTCATAACCAAATAGCCACATGCATATACCATGCATGCCAAAAATAGCAAGGAAATCATATATGCAACTCAATACCTGCAAGGAAATCTTGATGTAGCCGATAATCCAACTATTCCCTTGTGCTTTCCCACTTTCCTTCACCATCTTTCTCCAAATCCAATGAAAACTAGAGTGCTCCAAGCATGCTCCAGTAATGCTCCAAGATTTCTTGAAGTCTGCAAGACTATGAGAGAGAGAGAATAGAATGAGAGCGCCAAAGACTAAACTGACAAGAGGATCAACTGAAAAAAATGTCAACTAGTCCTTAGAAGCCTTTTTATCATTGAGGCCTCTGTTTTCCTCATTTTCCTTGAATTTTCTTCACATGAAATTTAGTGACCTTTGACCTTGATTTTCTCATATTTTCCATTATTTTCATAAAGAAAATACCAATTAATGCCACTTTTCCTTTCCAAATACTTTTACCAATTCCCATAGTGATTAATTAATCACAAGTGATCCCCATCACTGTGTTTTCCCCAACATTCATCTTGGAATACATGTCTCATAAACTTGGTTATTATATTTACGCCGTAAGGCGTTCCCTCTGGGAAAGACATCCCAAATATGTGACGTGTACGATTTTGAGCCATTGATTTCCTTGTTAGACGATTAGAGTGTTTTCAGCCGTTGATTTAATATAGAAAATTGCCTTTTTCCACCGCCGGAAGACAGAGGGAGGATCTGGCGATGACTATGAAACGCTAGGGAGGATCTGGCTATGGCTATGAAACGCTAGGCATCTTGGTGATGAAACTCTGGCAATGAGTGAAACTTGTCTTTGTCTTTCTTCCCTGCATGAGGGCCGCGTAGCCTTGTGAATCTGTTTAAATTTATGCACGCTACAGATCTGTTTTGTACATTTTGAATGAAACAGGTCGGTGCTGCTGCATATCAGGGTGAGGAGTTGAGGAAACAGGTCGGTGTTGCTGCATACATAGGGTGCAGCTCAAAGACTCAACATGTATACAAATACTCAACAGGTATACCGTATACCATTTGAATTTTGCATGTGCTTGTAGGAGATCCACAATTTTTGAATTTTGCATGTGCTTGTAGGAGATCCACAATTTGTTTCTGTTGGATCTCAGCAAGCTCGGTTTTGGCTTGCAGTTCCTGTTGCAAAATAGTAATTTGCTCTTGCATTGAATCAAACTGCCCTAAACTGACGAACATTTTCTGCAAATCTTCAATTGCCCTCTGAAACTCCTGCCCTTTTCTGATCTCATCTGGTAATTCTGCTTCAATCTTAATTACCATTTTCTGGAAAGCATCAGTACTTTCTGAAGATTCCTTTTGCATAACTTTTGAATCAATCTGTGATTCTAAATCAGTGTCTCCCATGGTCACGAAACTGGCAGTATGCTCCCGTGAATTCATTCTCTGACCCAATTCGCCAATTGTCAAGTTTTGAGGGATCTCATAATCTTCTTTCAGATTGGGAATTCCCATATGAAACTGTTTCATATTCTGCTCCAGAATCCCATAGTCACCTCTGTTTTTCTCAGATCCAGTCCTTGGCCCTTCGTCCCTCTCTTTTAAATTCTGGAGATCAGGTGGCAATTCCAGTAGTTTCTCTATCAGGGCATCCGAATTTGCAGTGTCATAAATATCATCTCAACAACCGTGACAAATATCCATGATGTTTGATTCACGCCCATCATCAAACCCATCTACTCGGTCTTTCTTTTTGGCCTGTTGACTATCCATACCTACAGAAGAAATGACAACTGTACACTTAGGCCTAATACTTTCAGCACATAAAGGTATAGCCCCACATCTAGAAATTAAGTTCATGTTATATTTAAGATCAAACAGAGCCATGGATGAGTTTATTTGATCTTATGCAAAATACTTCATAGATAGACCTGCCAATTCTGAATATACAAATGGCAGCAGTGAATGACATAAGACCAGAACGTGTACCTAGACAATTTTCCCGAAGCAAGTTAGAATCCCTGGGACTGATATGATTGTCCCAGGTCCCTGATTGGGAACAGCTGCAAGTAGTCTTCTTCATTGGATGGGTATCAGAGTTAATCAATATGATGCTTTGGCAAGTATTCTCCATGAAAACGCTGAAAAAACCAACCTTGAAATGCAGAATTGAACTGCTGGAAAGCCAAACAATGGACAGGAACCTGGTAAAGGATATTTTGTAGACCTTGATAATATATTAAAATGTCATCACTTCTGCTTGGTTGTTGGTGGATTATCCTAACTCCCAAGAAAACCTTGCTTAGATTGTGCCAGATATTACTTAATGCTGAGACTATTACTGCAAGATGATTTGTTCATTTGAATCTCTTGTGCTGAGATCAGCCCCCTTATAAGTAAGTGCATTGGTTTATGAGTTAAATGTTATATAGACTTGCATAAAACTTATTGTTTTAAGTTTCAGGTCAATGATTTATCTTCAGTAATAATTCTTGACAAGTTAATGCTAGTGGGGAAGGCCACCCCATTCATAATGTCAATGATAATTTTGGAGTTCTCTGCAATTTTGATGTCTCAAACGTCTAATTTGGATGTCAGTTTTAGGCCTTTGCATAAAATGTGTCCTGCAATATTATTTGTGGTTTGGTCACATGCTCATGCAGAAACCAGGAGGCCGAAGTTCTGAGTGTATCCCTGTGCTAGAAGGCAGAAAGTCCTGTGATATAATTCTGTGAAAGAAGGCCGAGAGCCTGTGATTTGTATCCTGAGGTAAAGGGCCAAAACTCTGTGATTCATATATGTGGAAGAGGGCTGAAGGTCTGTGGTACATACCCAATACATGCACAGATTTGCAAACAGATTTCAACAGATCTTCTAATACAAGTCACTAATCAACAGAAGATGCCACCAAGCATCCTAGCAAAGTCGTCATCATCATCATCTTCTAGAAAGTCTTCATCTTCTTGCTCATCTTCATTCCTTTCCCACTCTTCATTGTCCTCATTCTCTGCATGTTCCAAATCATACTCTTCATGGTTAACATCTTCATCTTCATTGCTGTGAACAGCATCATTCATTACTGCATCTTCCTGGTCATCCACTACAACAGGCTTTGCTCCATTTGAAAAGGCTGATGGTTTGTCTTCTACAAGAGTATCCACGTCATTGGATGCCTCAGTGTCATCCACCCCAGGAGTAAAAGTGGGCAGTTCAGATGTATAACTGTCACCAGCTGGAACTTGGCACCCATTCAACCCATGGATTCACTATATATTGAAGTCATCCTTCCTCTCCAAGCACAACTCGCTTTGAGCATCAAGCAAGAATATCTCTAGCCATATGAAGCAAGTCAAAGAGCAGATCAAGGATAGTGAAGGCAAGTCGAAGGGTTAAATTTCTTTGTTACATATCTCTTGAAAGGGATGAGTTTTTTCTGTAGTGTTTCTCTGTGCAAAGAAGCCAAATCTCTGTGGATCAAGGAGGCCAAATCAGCTCTGTGAAAGAGGCTGTATCTCTGTGGTTTGTCTCTGTGCTAAGAGGCCATATTTCTGAGGAACCAGGAGGCCGAAGTTCTGAGTGTATCCCTGTGCTAGAAGGCAGAAAGTCCTGTGATATAATTCTATGAAAGAAGGCCGAGAGCCTGTGATTTGTATCCTGAGGTAGAGGGCCAAAACTCTGTGATTCATATATGTGGAAGAGGGCTGAAGGTCTGTGGTACATACC
>APFE031484032.1:102471-114390 GCA_000404065.3 Pinus taeda | reverse complement strand
CTGTGCAAAGTCAGAATGATGTAATCAAGACTAGATATGCTATGGGAGATGGAAACTAACGGTTTTTTACAAGGACCTTCCTCAATATCTTTGGAAAAGACTGATTTTAAAGTAATACACCTAAAAACCTATTGACTTGAACCAAAAATTTTATATGGATCTTTGTACATAGGTGAACTTGTAGTCTTAAGTGATAACACCAGGGATCTAGGAATGGCCACGAATCCTTCACGTGTTTGGAAACCGAGTCTTGTTGTCGTATGACTCCTTCGTTTGACCACCATTTGACCATCGTTGACCACAGGTTTCCTTAATGAATTCGGTTGAACCAATACGGCCTGATCCATGTCTAGGTCATTTCTAACTTGCCCATGCACCTTGTTTTGCTTGATGACACCTGCAACCTAGAGTTCAACAAAAACAACTGTGGAAAGTTGAATCAATTATGGAAAGTGGCTGGATTCTGCAGCTAATGAGAAAAATCTAATTCAAACAAAAAACACAAAAACATAGTTTGAAAACCACTTGAATGTTCTTTTAGAATCAATATGCAATGAGTTTTGATAGCTTATGAGGTCCAGGTGAGGGGGAAAAGTCTAGGAAAGTGTGTAGGAGATATGTAGTTTCAGGGCTCAACACTTGGATTTGAAGGAGTCTTCCACACATTGGAGGGTTCGATAGGAACTTAGTGATAACCCAAATTCAAGTCAATCTTGTTGAAATATTCCCCCCCCCCCCTTTAGCTAGTCCAGAAGATCATCAATCTTTTGGATTGATTACATATTCTGGAAAAAGATCTTGTTCAACAACCGATAGTCAATACAGAGTCTCTAGTTCCTATCCTTCTTCTGTACCAATAGAATCGGGCTCCCACAGGATGATGAGTTTGGATTGATGTGCCCTTTATGGAAAAGCTCCTAAATCTTCCTCTTGATCTCATCGTTCTTCAGAACAGATCATCGATAGATCACTCCATTGTGTAGTGGTATGCCCGAGGTCAGATCAATGGAGTGCTTGACTTGATAGTGCATAGGTACTTGTGTATGTGAGATGAAAATGTCCCTATACTACTCCATGAGCTTGTCCTTCTATTGCTACTATGTGGTGGAGATCTGTATAGAAGTCGTGGCCACAACCTTCTTTTTTTCCTAAGGGCGAATCATAAGGAAAATAAATTTCCTAGTCTTGGAAATGTTCTTACTGCAATTCTTTGCAGTGATCAAAAAGATGGTGGTAGGTGGGGTTACCTCTGGTATCCTATACAACTTATTACCGAAAGTAATAATCACAAAGCGAGGTCTAGACTCATATACAACATGCCTCTTCCATAAGTATGATTCTCCTAAAAATACATCACAAACTTCAAGAGGACAAATATCACACAGTACCTCATCTATGAAGGGATTGAAACTATAGGGAAGGCAACACTTCTAGCTGAAGCAGAGATATCATCCTTTATGAAGCCACCAGATGGTCTACAACTATGGATGTGTTGTCATCGGTAGGCCCAACTGCTTCACAACCTCTACTGAAATGATACTCTTTTGGCTCGTGCTATCAGCAATGAACTACAGCAGAGAACCTTTCACCCACATATTTTAGTGGAAGAGGCATTCCCCCTCGTTTGGATATTCAGCCTCATTCTTCTGGATTTTGGTGGTGAACAAGGTGGCACTGGGCTCTGCATCAATTATCTTCTTCCCTTTTCCATTCCCCTTGTCTAGTTGTGACTTACAGTTGGAACATGCATCTGATTCAAAAGACTTCATCTCAGCCACTAGTGACTACTTGGCCCGACACTCACTTGTGTTGTGAGTGGAGCTCTTATGGGTCTCACACCATTTTCTCATCTCCTTGTTTGTCTTTGTGGTTTTTTTCTTTTCATGTGGCTTCGACGGGTTGTCCTTGGTCACCCCACCTTGGCTTTGGCATTTTCTTTGTGGTTTGGGGGCACCTTTTCCTTACTTCAGATTCATAGATCCAAAGTATCACTTCTTCTGTTTAAACATTTTCTCAATATTGACAGCGTATCAGTATGCCATGCCAAGCAAGGAGATGTCCAAAAACTCGATCCCATCCTAGATGTACTTGTTTAGACAATCACAATACTTGAGTACCAAATCTCATTCAAAATCCTTGATACCCAACTTAGTGTGGAGGGTATGGAAAATATTTGTGAACTTCAACATATCTTGGTCGCACTTTATGTGTTTATCTTCATATCTCCTGATAGGGTAATATTTTTCCTTGAGGGTGTCTTAGAAAGAATCCCAAGTGGGTGCGACTGAAACAATTAAGGATTCCCTCTCATACTTTTGTTCACAATAGGTTTCCCACTAGCCCTTGACATGTGGGGCAGATTTGAGAAGTAAAAATATAATATTTTCCCGATTGCATAAGTCATGAACTAAAATGTATCCTTCCAACAAATTCAACCATTTATCTACGATGTCTGCATCTATTTGGCCCTCAAATATGGGAATATTGAAGTTAACTTGTACCTTAAAAGGAGCGGCACCTCCAAAGTGGTTGTTGGATGAAGATGCATTGCAAGTGGGTAGACTTCAAAGGATATGGGAAAATTTATCGATCATCGTGTTCCTCTATCGCTTGAGGGCTTCCTCGAGAAATATTTTGAAAGGATCTCCTACCACCTCATCTTTATTTCTTTCCACCATATGAGGTCCTCGGGGTTTGTGACATTGGGCTTGCAAAGGTTCAACCAGATCGAGCCCTAACTCCTTGTACCCTTACCTCATTGGTGACATGCAAAGAAAAACCGAGAAAGAGAAGACCATTATGATACCATTTATTCAAACTTAAACAAGAATGCAACAAACTACAAATATAACCATAAATACAAAATGCAGCATAAATAATACCTCATTTCATTAATATCATAATATTAAGATATGCTTACAAACATAATGGTAGCTTATCTCTGAGAAGAGATGTGGTGGCTACATGCTTCTAAATCATGTTACAATGAGGCTCAAAATAGCTCTAGAAGTTTAGGACCCACAAACCTGCCAAAAAGAGTAAATTGTGCTACAATTAAGGAAACTGAAAAACTAAAAGAGACATTGTTGGGGCCAAGTGGAATAGGAGGGTGACAACCAATATCCACCTGGATCAAGCACTATGATAATGCTTTCTAATCTTGATGAGAATCATAATTATCATTTCATCATTGAGGGTTCTACGTTTGTGTCTGTGAGAGAAAGTTCTTTAAGCCTTAAAATCCAAGTGGGTAAAAATAATGAGTAGAATTATACCCATAGGAAACTCTCACAAATTTGACTTGTGGGTTGATAGTAACATCATGTATTGATAATAAGTGAGTGGAATTCTACCCATAGGAATGGTATATGGTTGACATAGGTTTAGTGTTGCCATTTATGATTGGTTAACAGTTTGGAGGCTTTGAGACTATATTTTGTGTTTTTTGTAAAGGATAGCCAAGTGGATTCCACCTTCATGTTGTCTCTTTCCTATCATAGCATATTTAAATTGAGTTGAAATAGTTGGCTACTATAGATTTATCTGGAACAATGCTTGAGTAGCGTTTTGTATTATAAATTGTTCAAACTAGATGTAAGGAAATGGGAGGCTTCAATATTATTTTTCTATTTTATGTCAGTATAGCTAAGTGGATGCCACCTTATTCGGTGGATAGATGTATAAAGTGAGTTGAAATAGTTGGAAAAGTTTGGTATTACAACTTCTCATAAAGGATGTAAGAAATTGGGTGTAATGAAGTTATTGTATATCTTACCTTGCATCCTTCATCTTTTGTGTTGATTAATAACATTTACTTTTACATCTATTAGGTTTTATTGGATCCTTTGGATCCAATCATCTACCTTTAGGATTATTGTTAACTTTGTAGGTTACCCAACGCATGAAAATTGCATACTCTTGTGTAAGGACTTATGTGATATGAGCTAGACTGGATATGCTCATGCATATGAAGGTAGGTGATATGAGCTAGAGTGGATTAATGCTTTTCATTGTAAAATATTATCAATACATGATGTTCCTGTCAACCCACAAGTCAAATTTGTGAGAGTTTCCTTGAGTGGAAACCAGATAGAGCAAAGAAAAAGGTTTTAGTGTGAAACAATTTTTTTGGAAGGATCTCACAAAAATTGTGCATGCAGTGTACTGAGCTACTGAGGTTGATACTATTATTAATGATCTTTGTGTGGTCACAACTTACCCAAATGATCTTTGGTTAGGATTTCGGTCTACACCTCCATGAATGTATTCATTTCAAGGTCGATGTTTCACCCATATTATAATAATTAACTACAAAGGTAATCATGAGAAGTTTAGTGATTAATATACCTTTAGCCTTTCTTTTAATCCTACTTTAATTTTACAAATCGGTGATAAAATCAAGGCTGAGCTATACAATTTGAAACTATTTTTACCCATTTTGGTTTATAGAGTAAAAATGTCTTTTATGATGGTGTGAATGCATCATTTATTCCTCTGTATGCTCATGGAAATTATGGTTTAATCTCTTGTTCTGATTTAATTAATTTCTAGTTGTGATAACCATTTAGTATTCATTGGTGTGGATTATAAGAGTTAAACTATATTATCAATAGAATTTTGTTTGTGGAGTGTTGGTGTGGGTTTTGAAGCCAATTTCCAATGATTTGGATCGTTGAGCATAAGAATTGTTGTGTGTTTTGTCTTTTACATATGGCATCTTTCAATTTCACATTATCCATTCAAAATTCAATTACCCACAACTCATTACCTTTTTATTTGACTTGTGGATTCACTAGATGGTTGTTGAGTGCAGCGTTGGGTTTCCCACAACCATGGAAAATTTTAGGGGCTAATGTTCGCCCAGTGGGCTAATTTTCCATGATTTTTCCACAAAAAGATTCACTAATTTCCAATTTTTATAAAAGGTGATTCGCCCAAATTTTAGAATATAAAATTATTTTACCTTTAAAATCACCAACATTATATAGAGACTATATATAAAATCATTATAATTTTGAATAATTTTACAAATATATCAATAAACATTTTATAGTTTGCATATTAGGGATTAATGAGATTCGCCAATGTTTCTAAACTTAAAGAAAAATTTCCATCCTTAAAATTTTCCTTGCCCACAACGTCTATAGACTCCATCTCAAAGAACGATTTTTGTTTCACTAGATCACGAACTTAGTAATCGATGTTTATTTTTAATTGACAGAGTTCTTTATTCATTGGTTAGTTATAATGTTTTAGCACAATCCCAAGCTGCTTTATTTACCTTCTATTTTTTGTTCTTGTTAATCTCAATTCGAACAAATTTGGTAGACATGCATTTGCTGGGTTTGTTCCTGCCATTGGGGCAACCTTCAATCAAAGGAAAAATGCATCAATTAGTGCACAACATGATATCACTGATGTATCGATAATGAGAGGGATAGTTGAGAATGCCAAACACATTCTTGAGGTAACTCTTACCTCTAGCTCAAGATTGTTTCATGCTTTTGAAAAGAGAGAATTCAGTATTGTAGGTCCATTAAGGTATTGTAATTAGAAATGTATGTCCATATTATAAAGATCTAAAATTCTGATGGTTTCTTACATATTTTGAGGACTGGCATTAGACATCCTCTTTGCATTGTTTTACTTATTTTCCTATAAACTTCCATCTACTTTAGCTTTGCATGGTTTTTTATATCTATTCAAAAATGGCATTTAGATATCCCCTTTATGTTGTTTGTCTTTTTTTCCATATAAACTTTCATTTTTATCTCCCTCCTTAAATAATTTGTATTTAAAAATCTATTTTCTTCTTCTTATTGATTTTGTTTCATTTCTTAAATGGTTTCCCACGGTTTAACTTTCTTTGAGTTCTGTAGTTTTACATGTTTTCTTCTGACTTTGCTCTGATTGAAGAAAAAATTGGCTTATTTGACAGATACACATGGGAATTCATGAATTTCAAGCCCATAGTTAACAAACTCAAGTATGCAAGGACCATTCATGTGAAGCCTATCTAAAGAAGAAACCATTAGCAAGGGTTTGGTGAAGCAAAATTTCTAATTTATTGGCCCAACAATCATGTACTCCTTCATGCAAGCTACAGACTTGACTAATGATCATCTTGTAAATTTATTCAAACATGAAGAATGCCTTAGAGTATCCTAGCAAGGGAGCTACAACTAGAGTGAATTCCAGTAAGCAATGTTACAAATTCAGCTAACTGTAATGTTTTTAACTAGGCTATTGTGATGCTTATGATAGAGGTTGCTCTTAGTGAAGATCCATCTCCGTATTTGAAAAAATGTGAGTGGAAGCCCAGTGAAAAAAGCAGTATTTGTTGTGTATTATTTTATTGCCTTCTCTTATATATTAAGTTTTGTACTCTATACAAAATTTAAAACAAATATCCATATAGATTGCAGTAGAACTGTGAAGAAATACAACAATTTTAGCTATGTTTTTTTGTTTTATTTTTATTCTAAGATTTTCACAACTTGACATTCTCTTTATAACACCATATGTTGGGAGAGGATCTTCAGTGTCTCCCATGTGTCATAATGGTGGTGAAATAATAGTGCTCTTTACCACTAAGGAAATGGCATTGTACTTAGTTGATGACAGAATTGGTTAATCTTATTTCTATGAATGCTTTTTACCATAATGAATATGGCCTTATTGTCTTTTCAGGTGTCTTTATTTCCATAAAAGATAGAATATTTCTAATATGTTTTATTAGATACTAACTTGTTGTCAATCTACCAACTATACAAAACTACCAATGCAAAAAGGAAAATTTCTTATATGTTTTATTAAACACTAAAATTTCTTATATGTTTTATTAAACACTAAAATTTCTGACATGTTTTATTAGTCTTGAATTTGTTAGGTATATGTCAAAGTACCTCGTTCCACCTTCAGTTGTACTTGTAATACCACTTGAACTATCCTTCCCCATAAACACCAAATGATTCAATTATCACTACTATTGTTGTAGAAAGAGGCTTTATTATAATATATTGAACAATGCCAAATTTAACAACTTGGAAGAACCAGTGCCCAAGCCTCCATGGCTTAAATAAATAATTGAGAGGGAAGGGATGCTTTACAAATCCCTTTTCACAAAAAGGTTCCAATAGGGGTGTTGTGGAATTTGAGTGTCCCTCCCTCTTCATGAACTCAATAGTTCATTCCTCCCCACCCAAGCAAGATATGAGATATCTTCCAAAACAATACATGGAAAAGGACTCATAGCAATCCTGTTAGGTTCGAACATCAACATCAACTGTAGGTTTTTCTAATGAGGACAATGATTCAACCTTAGGATTCTTGTAAGCTAACAGATTCTCAAAGAGAAGAAACACTGAAAGCGTAATACGTACATAAGTTCTAGTAACAATGATTTCCCATGTGTAGAATGTATTCCCTTCTCTATAGGAAAAATAATTCAACAATATTCAATGAATTTTTATATTTTGCAATACTTCCCTTCACTTTGTAAAATTTCCATTCACCCCTCCCTCCCATTGAATGAATTGTTCATGAGTCAATCTATTTATATGCACAACTCAATTTCATCATTGACCATAAATATTTGAGTTACCTTAAATCAAAATGCACACTAAATATTAAAAGGGGTCACCAGAAATTTTTGATTTTTGATTAGAATATTTAGCTTATATTTCAAAATCCTTGCCGTAATACTTGATAATTTATATTCAATCCATCAAAACAAACTAGTTGGATTTTATTTTCGGAAAACCATCAACCTGCAATAACCCTAAAAAAATTAGAAAATAACTTATACTTTAATCTTCTTGTGTACATAGGTTTAATTTGGTTTTTGACTGCCACTATAACAGGAAGGAAAATAATAGAAATAACCTAAAAAAAGAGGCCATCAATCCACATCTATATGACCAAGGGTAATGATATTACATATATAAGAGAGGGAACAACAATCAATGTTTTGGAGATATATCTTTTTTTTTTTTTTTTTCCTAGAATGAAAGCATGGCCAACCTCGGACTACTTCCACAAATCCACATCTATATGACCAAGGGAAATGGTATTACACATATAAGAAAAGGAACAATGATAAATTGTTTTGGAGATATGTATTTTGTTTTTTTACTTCGAATGAAAGCATGGAAACCCCATAGTACTTCCCCACATTTCGTGGATGGTAAACTGGGCAAACCATTGGCTTTGTTCATGGGGTCTCACCCCAAGGGAATCAAAGAGAGTCGAATCAGTAACAATTAGCAACAATACTAAAGAACCTTCACGTGACATTTCAGACTCTACTTAGACCACCAAGCCAACCATTGGGGTTAACATTTTGGAGATATATCTATATATAAATCATTGGCATTACCCTCCATGTTGTCACGTCTTTGTGTAACTATTTGTCAAACAATTGTCGGTGTACAAATTTCATATTCCCACATATAACATTTATGTCAATGAGTGTATTCTCGGTGAAAACATCTAGCTTGATCCTATTCTTCAAGATGATTTGAGAGGCCACATGCCCCTGTAATATGGAAGACCCCATGCAGGGTAGTTGATAGCTTCCGAGTATTTGAACATGTTGTGTCGTATATATATTGAATCCTGACCCTTTTATTGTGGGGTAGGAGGGCATTGAAGTATTCTTTCCAAACAGGTTTTGCTCAAGAACATACAAAGGGTAAACACTGAGCTTTGAGCAAGGAGTAGTGGTATAAGCTAGGTAAATGCAAATTATGTATTAATTGTTCTTTCCAAGTAGTCTAATTTCAGGAAGATATGAAAAGGAAACCCTGAGATCCAATCTAGGACTAGTGGTACTAGGTAAGTGAATGTAAATTATGTATTAATTGCATGCACGCTATAACAAGGAAACAATAATGCTTAGCAAAAATTGTGGCTATATCTGAGAGGCCACATACCCCTTTAATATGGTAGACCCCATGCAGGGTAGTTGATAACTTGCTGGTATTTGAACATCTTGTGTTGTATATTTGCACCCTAACCCTTGAATTGTGGGGAAAAGGAGGGCATTAAAGTAATCTTTCCAAAAAGTGTGAGTTTAAAAAACATATAAAAAGTAAACTCTAAGATCTGAGCAAGGTATAGTGCTAACCATGATATAATAGTACAAGATAGATCAATGTAAATTATGTATTAATTCCTTGCATGCTACATCAAGGCAACAACAACTCTTATTACAATTTTTTCTTTCAGTCTTTATATATATGTCCAAACCAATACAAGATAAGTCAATGTTCAGCCCCGCCACCTTAAATGTGTGGGGATCATAAATGGTGGAGATCCATCTACACTGTGGTTAGACGTCTACCATTCAACGCCAAGAACTGCTTTGTTCTATCAACTTACTGCACGGGCATGGGAATTATAAAGCCAGTTGTCTATAATGCAACTTTTTGAAAGCTTTTTGGGTGGGTTTTTCCGATCAAAATCCGGCAGCAATTTATTGGAATCGCAAGTTTGATAGCTAGTTTCTGCACAATCAAAGCGTCCCAGGGGTTTTTCATGGTGTTGAATCCAAATATGCAGTTAAAAAACCATTTTAACTACAACAAATCAAGATTTAACATCAATTTCTTCCGCCACATTCCATCACCGGAATCTCCAAAAAATCGCATTATAGAGAACTCCATTATGAAGTGTCCACCCTCTCTTGAATGAGTTTGTCCATTTCGTTGACAATCTCACGTAGAAATTTCCAGCCCCGTGACTAGCTTTAGCTTTTAGGAAGAGATGGCCACATACGTTACGATTAGTGGTACAAGGTTAATGATAGTACCTTTCAATGAAAACATGCCACATACATTACACTTATGAGCGGATAAACTCTTATGAACATATTTATATAGTTATTAAATATTCGTTGAATTTTTTTAATTGAGAAAATTATAGTTTTAAGTATATAAATTCGGTTCTCTTAATATATTTTTGAATATTAATTTTATTTTAACATTTAAAAATATATTATATATATATATATATATTAATTTAATAAAATTAAATAATATATATAAAAATTAATTAGGTTCGTAACAAGTTCCTCTTTGAAACCAATTGTCTTAGGTGCCATTTGTACTATTTTTCATTTTCAAATTTAATGTTAGATGATTTTTCACCTCCATATTTAATTTTAATGTTAGACGATGGAACCATAGTTAACCATCAAATAACAATTAATAATAATCTCATACTAAAAATCAATTAATAATTAATAATATTTAACTATTAACTACTTCCTCTTAAAACGCATAAAACTCATATGAGCAAAACGATGCTACCATCTTTAAATGATTCTGATACTACTTTATGCAATGGATAATGAACGCAAATAAAATGGTTGACATCGGATCCTATTTTGATTGTTCTCTCTGAAATTTTGTGTTTAATTTATTAGTGGAAAAGCTTTAGAAAATCTCTCTTCCCTCAAGCATGTTTAAGTAGATTACTATGCTTATTTCTATTTTATTTTCTGATATAAATTTATATGCTGGGTTGGGCAGAGGTAAATCTCTTTGAAGTTTGCCAACCCTGAGTTTAATTTACATCAACTTTCTAGGTTAGTTTCTGGAAGCTTTCGCGAATTTGTGACATAACTGCTTGTAGATCTCATCAATTCGTTCCTAATTTCCTAGCTCTTATAACCGTAGTTGATGTAATGGTGATATTAGTTGGTAGATGAGAGTTGAAAAGGTAGCATGATTACATGTAGGTCTGAAGGGCTGTGGAAAGAGTTGCAGGTTTCGTTCGGTGAACTATCTTAGACCGAACCTCAAACTGGCCGAGTTTCCTTACATCAACAATTGCCGATGCTCCTTAGTTATGGGTTTCAAATAGATTAGTATTGATTTTTGTGTTTTTAATTAAGTTAATTAGCAAATGGTAAGCATTTTGCAAATGATTAACAAAGTTCACAGTATTCTCTAGAGTGAAAGTTGGAGTGAAGTGGAGTAAAAAAATATATTTATGTTAATAGGTATGTCTATTCTAAAATAAGGTTTTTAGAATGTTAATTACACTAAAAGTATGTCTATTTTGAAATAGGGATTTCATAATTTTAGTTTAATTATCATAATTATTAGATGGATGGTAGGGATTTAACATTCAAGGAATATCTTAAACTTTTGATAATATTCACAAATCAATGGTTGATATTTATCTTCAAAGTAGTTATGCACTTCTTACCTTTCTAATTAAATTGATTAATCAAAAAAAAATGTTATATAGACAAGTGTCATATCAAGTAGGTTATGGTTTTTTGGCATGTGGTATTGATAAGCCATGGTATGTATTGTATGACAATCTATTTATTTATGGTAAAGTGGAGCTAAATTTTTATGGTTTAATATTATGTTTCATGTTTTTTTTAAGTATATATGTTTGACTTATATATTAATTCTTTTTATCATTAATATTAATTTAAAATAAAACTATAATTTAGTTAGTTGTTATGATTTATTTTAATTTTAACAATGTAAAATGCATTATAAAGTAAGTGTTTTGATGTTTATTAATTTATATGGTTGGGCTAATCTAATTATCAATCATTATTAGGTGGTGGAAGGTAGGGATATAATCCACATAGAATATCCTAAAATATTTTTAGTAAGATACATATTTTTTTGCTCTTTTAATTAAATTTATTAACTAAAAAGAAAACATCATATGAACAAGTGTTATATGAAAGCAGTAATGGTTTTTGTGGTCGTGTTGGATTGATAAGCCATGTTATTGGTCCATGGTGTTGTAACAAAGCCTATTTACAAATTAAGAATCCCCATGAAAAAGTAGTGTTGAATCTTCATAATTAAGAATCTAGTTACATGTTTTTTTTAATGTATATATGTTTAACTTATATATTAATTCTTTTTATCATTAACAATAATAATA
>APFE031484032.1:88222-101694 GCA_000404065.3 Pinus taeda | reverse complement strand
ACATAGTATGATGTATTAACATTTAGATTAGGCTAAAAGCATTAATAGTTCTTTCTGAGTTGAGAGTTACTACATTAAGTTTGTATTACAAAGTTAATTTAAGTTTAATAACATGGAAGGTTATTTAAAAGAAATTAATATTAATATAGTTTTAAGTAAGGTTGTGCCATGCCCTCTATATTTTCTACCATACACATTGATAAGTTAGAGGATTGTTTGAAAAATACAAGTTGTGCTGACTTAACTTTCACTTGCATGGTCATCATTCTACTTCTTTATATCAATGATATTGTTTTTATGGTGAGGATATTTTCTACCATACACATTGATAAGTTAGAGGATTGTTTCAAAAATGCAAGTTGTGCTAACCTAACTCTCACTTGCATGGTCATCATTCTACTTCTTTATGTCAATTCTATTTCTTTTATGGTGAGGAGTCTCTATGACCCTGACAAAGCACTAAAAATACTAATGGAATTTTTCTCTAATACAAGTATGACTATGAAGATCAACAAAATAAAGGTTATAACAATTTTTATTCAAAAGGAACACCCACTATACTTTTGTATGTGGAAAAAATAGCTAGGAGGAAGTTCCTTCATACATATATCTCAAAATCAATATTCAACAAAATCTCAATTGGAGACCTTTAACTATGGGATACGAAAAAACCCCTCTATGAGACTCTTATATCTCCCATTATCTTATACGAATGGGATGCAATATCTCTAATAGCTTTTAGAGAAAGATGTAATAGCGCCAAAATAATTTTATAACTAATAATATCAAAACTAAAATAAATACCCTATCTTATGCTTCTCATAGAGGAAAACAATTTCCAATTGATGTCATGGTTATGATTAGGTACTTAATACACTGACAAATAGAAAAAACATGGAAAACAAGAGGCTTCACAAAACAAGACATGTAAAAATGTCCCTAGCATAATCTTGTTATAAATAAATAGAAAATACAAATTAGTAATATTAATACTAGTTTCTAGGTGCATATTTGTTCAAGTGGTTGCGAAATGTTCAGAGACTTTTATTTTCTTCATCTTTTCCAGCAAAAAGACTCAAATTGGAGTTGCCTATCCTTCACGTAATTTCATCTAGGCATAATGTCTAATACGGGGTTTATATTCACAAGGGGGATGTATCACCATACTTTGGTGACTTACATCAATATTGACTCTCAATTCAAGGGATTTCCTTCCCTTTTTAGCCCAACAAGAAGAACAAGTTAGCCACTTATGTCTTATCGTTTATTATTGTTCTTAGAATGAGTAGATTGGTAATGTCCAATGAATAAGATTCCTATATTCTTTTAGATATTTACGCCTTTCCATTGTTAGGAGAATGAAAGCAAAATGTGGAAGAGGAATTATTGTTAGCTAACTTTGAAGTCATTTTTGGTTGTATCTATTGAAGTCCACTTGTATAGAAAAGTTCACATTATCCATAGAATCACTCAATAGTGATTTCATTATTCAACCAGTAAAACTTGTCACAAAATCAATATTGATATTATCCATTCAAATTTAAAATAAATCATGTATATTGAAATGATGAAACATATAATAAAGTAGTCTATTAATTCTTTTTTTTTTTTTTTTCCGAAGAAAAAGCGATCTTTTTATTAAGAGAATAAAAAGATACATTGCAGATGCATAGCATTCCAAGTTTGCCAATTGCTTAACAAGGCAATCAAGAGGCGAAAAAAACTCCATCAGACATGGACCACATATAAGCAGGTCAGAAAAAGCTGAAGGACTCGGCTGCCAAACAAACAGCCAAATCAAAAAAACCACCTCGACCGAGGATAAAAGACAATACTGATACGAGGAACCATAAACAAGAAAAAAGAGTCTTTGGGTCTCCTCAACAGAGAGGAAAAACAACCCACAAAAAATATGTATGAGATCTAACATGGTTTTTTAAAGAGCAGAAAAACTGAGAAAATAAGTTATGCGAATGGAAAAGGAAACATAAACAGAAACATCAGTTGAATGATTATAGATAAGGCGGCACATCTGAAGCCTGGATCTGGCCATGACAGTCTTCTACTATATTCCAGCCTCCCAAAACTTGCTGCAGACCTTCCTTAGAAAGCAGGTCCGAGTCATCGTTGCTGTCCCTTTAGATATGACATATGGAGAAAGAGTTAAAAGATGACTTTAAAACCTGAATTTCTTCCAGCACGGGCTTCAATATTTGAGTTTTGCAAGAACTTTTTCCGTTGACCCAGTTTATGACATTGAGGGAATCTCCAAAGATCTGAATGGTGAAGGCGTTTCTTTGAATAAGCCAACATAGAAGCAGTCTCAGGGCAGATAGCTCGGCAAAATTATTTGTTCCGGAACCCAAACCAACTGATGCTTTGAGGGAATGATTTGCGTTTATATGAATTGCAATGCCTGCACCTGCTATGTTGTTCTAGGAGGCACCATCAAAGAACGCCCAAGGAATACCATCTTTGATTTGAACTGTCTTATTCTGGATTTGAGGCCTTTTATCTTCAGGCTCAGGGATGGAGGAGAAGATGGATACAGCTTGGATGGCGATGTCGGAGGGCTGGGTTCCTTGATCTTTGAAAATGGCTCTGTTCTGGGCAAGCCAGACTCCCCAGCAAATAATAGGCGGAAGGTTTCTCAAATTCCCATTCAGATAATGGTTCCACCAGTTTGACCAGGCCTCATCCAGGTTCCCATTGCCCCACTGAAAGGATTTGCTCAGAAGTTTTTCAACCTCTCTCCAGATTTTTGTTGTTTCCAAGCATTGAGTAAACAGATGATTAATTGATTCCTCATCTTGCTTACAGAGGGGGAAACGACCAGGACCATACATGAATCTAGACTGGAGAATATCCCAGGAGGGAATTTTCTTTTTGAGGAGGCACCAGAGGAAGAGTCTCGCCTTAGCTGGGCATTTTAGCTTCCAAATCTGTTTCGCCCACCACTCTGGTTCCCCCCACCCTTTTCTAGATTGAATGAACTTGTAACCGTCTTTGGGTGAATAGTCACCAGTTTCACCATGAGCCCAGATCAGGCTATCTGGACTGTCTTTTAATATTACATTAGAACGAGTGAGTTCTTGAGTGAAATCAGACCATTCATGCCACCACCTCTGATCCAGTTGGAGATCCTCTCCATCTTTCCAAGCCCAACTCCAAATACTAGAGAAACCCACCTTTTCCACCTGGTCTAATGTGAGAATGTTTTTGTCTTCTAGATGCCTGATTAATCCTGGAGAAAGGGCATAGTTTCCATTGCATCCGATCCACGGATCTTTCCCAATCTTCAAATTTCTCCCATTCCCAATCTTCCAGGCCAAGCCTTGTTCTATAACCTTGAAGGAATCCACAGTGGCCTTCCAAATCACTGATGCGTGCTTCTTGTTCTTAACCGGATTCCTAATCCAATCTTCCAGAGGGACCGGGTCAATATATTTTCTTTTTAACACTCTGGTCCAGAGGTTATCCATTTTTATCAGCCTCCAGTCTGAATTTACTTCCAGAGAAAGGCTGAAGTCTGGAAGATTTTTGATCCCCCAACCACCTCAGTCCTTAGGCCTTGCCACTTTGTCCCAACCTACCCAAGGAAGAACTAAGTTTTCCTTGGAGCCATCCCAAAGAAATCTGCTACAAAGGCTTCTGATCTTGTTCATGGTACCTTTGGGAACCCACGTTAAAGCAGCCCAATAAACTAGGATGGCTAGAAGCACAGACTTTATAAGAGTCAAGCGACCCACTCTCGAGAGCCATTTAAAGCTCCAATGGGAGATCCTGGACTCAATTTTTGCGATCAGCCAGTTCCAGTCCTCCTTCTTGTAGTCATTAGGCTTAAGCCAGAAACCCAAGTACTTGAAGGGAAGATCCAAAGTACTGGGCTGAAAAGGAAGAATAGAATGAAGCCTACCCCTCTCCTGAACTGAAGGACCTGTCATAATCAGCTGGGATTTTTTGTGATTTATCTGCATACCAGTAGCTTTCAGAAACAAGTCTAAAATAGATTTTAGTTCCTTTATTTCATTGTGCTCAGTATTTGTGAATATCAATATATCATCAACGAAAAGGAGATGTGAGATGAATAAGTTTGTGGCTACCTCAATACCTTTTACCTTCCCCTCTCTTCTGGCCTTATGAATCAGCTGGCTGAGGCCTTCCACAACAAGGAGGAAGAGCAGAGGAGACAGGGGGCACCCCTGCCTCAGTCCCCTTTGGCCTTGGAAGAAAGGAGTGGCAGCTCCATTAATAAGAATTGCATAGCTTACATTCAAAATAAATCCCATTATCCAACTAATGAAAGCTGGTTTGAAGCCGAGATGGGTTAGAAGCAACCTGAGGTATAACCAATTTATCCTGTCATAAGCCTTAGATAAATCGATTTTGATGACAACACCTTTCATATTCTTCTGTCTCACACTATGCATGACCTCCTGAGCCACACCAATGGCTTCATGAATTTGTCTCCCCGATAAAAACCCGAATTGTTCCAAGGATACGTGACAGGACAAGATTGGTTTGATCATGTTTGCTATCACTTTAGCGATAATTTTGTAGATGCTATTGCATAGCAAAATAGGCCTGAAATCTTCAAAACTTTCCGGGACTTCCTTCTTAGGGATGAGACCTATAAACGTAGCATTGAAAGGTCTATAGACTTCACCTTTTTTCCTGGCCTCCTCCACCACATCCATAATTTCAGTTCCTATGAGTTCAAAGAAATGAAGAAAAAGCTCTATGGACCACCCATCTGGACCAGGGCTTTTCTCTTTTGCCATCGATTTTATTGTAGCTTCCACTTCCTCCTTTGAAACTTCCCCGAAAAGATCCTCCGCTTCTTCCTCCTCCAAGAATTTCGGGAAGCATTGAGCTGTCCTTATTACCTCAGCAATTGTGGTCTCTCCTGGATCAGCAAAAAGCTTTTGGAAATGCCGCTGACCTAAATATGACAAAGAGTGAAAAGTCTGTACTTCCCTTCCATCTTCATTTTTTAGGCCCCATATAGTATTTACTGATTTCCTCCTTTTGGCATAATTGTGGAAAAAACTGGTATTTTCATCTCCAACTTTAAGCCAAATTGCCCTACTCTTTAAATGCCATTCTTCTTCTTTATCCAGGAGGATTTTAGTTTTAAGTTTCTCAAGATGTAGAATTTTTTCCTTTGAGTCCTGGGTCAGGTAACCATCCTCCTCAATGCTTTCCAATTTTTTTAAATCCTCATTTATTTTTGTGAGTTCCTCATTCTGGGATTCCTTTCTTGCCCTTGCCCAGATAATAGTGGCCTTTTTCAATCTTTTTAGGTTTTCCATAAACAGAAAACCTTTATCCTCTGTAGCATTTGCTTCCGGGTGTACCCATGATTGTTTGAATAGATTTATGAAGGACTCCTCTTGAATCCATGAAGAGTTAAACTTGAAAGGGGCAGGGGGCTTGGGAGGGGGAGAGGAGAGTTCCAAGAAAATTGGGAAATGATCAGAGAGCCCTCCTTCTTCAAGCCACTGTCTGAACATTGGGATCTTGACTGCCAGCTCCTCATTGATGAGAAAACGATCGAGCCTTTTTGCCAACCTAGCCTCCCCTATTCTCCTGTTTCTCCAAGTTGGCTTTAATTTGAGCAAGTTTATGTCTAGGAGATTGTTTGAAGAGAGCATATTTAAGAAAAAGTCTGTTAAGGGGTCTTCCCTTGCTGAAGGACCCCAAGCCTCCGCTCTACCTATAGAGAAATTCAAGTCCCCTCCTATCACCATATTTTTGCCCTTCAAGAAAGATTTTGACATCAGGTCATTCCAGAAAGACACTCTATTGTGGTAAAGGCCGTAAACATTGCAGATAGTTAAAGAAATGGAATTTTCAGAGGATTGAACTTCCATTCCCATGGCCTGTTTCATCCCCCACAGATTGCTGACCTTTATCCTTCCTTCCTTATAATCGATTGCCAAACCACTGGAGTGTCCTTCTGAGTCGATTGCAAGAAATCTCAACCCAGACATTAAAGCATTTAAAGCCGTCTCCACTTCAACACCTTTCCCAAGTGTTTCTTGTAGAAAAAGGATGTCAGTCTTTGAGTTTAGAAACATCTCCCTAAGAGCCAATTTTTTGGGTTTATTGGCTAAACCCCTACAGTTCCATGAGGATAGGATCATTGGTTAACCTCTTCAAGGGGTTTCGCTGCTCTAAGTGCCCCTGGTATAGACTGTTGTTTTCCATCTGCTACATCAAACTTGGCTTTTATCTGCGCCATGGTGAGGTTGGATTTCCTACCTCTTTTTTTCCTGGACAAACATTGGGAGGAAGGAGGCCCAATACCTCCTACGGAGATGGGAGTGAAAGGCTTGTGATCGATGGAACACAAATTGTAAGGGCATGTAGGGAGAGGAGCGGAAGGGCCAGGATCAATAGAAACGCCTTCACTGTTCAGATCCAGGGAGGGTAATGTGTCCGTAATAACATCAATGCTGGGTTCCTCAATAGTTTGTTCATGAATTAAAGTATTATCAAAAATTTTTGAATGATCGGAAGAATCGAATGAGCGTGATCCACACAAACATCCATAGAATCAGCTGAAAGAACTGGGGGAATGGATGATTCAGAATACATACCCATTGTTCCTTCATGCGGTTGCTGTGTCCTTGCGGGAGAAATCGCCATTGCGGTGGCTTCCTCCGAGATTGGTATCTTCCCTGTCAAAATAACAGGGATGTCCTGGGGGGCTTGGTCCGACTGCATCACTTCCATCTGGGCCGCAACCACCTTGTCAGCATCATTCTGCACGAGAGGGACGCTCTGATCATGAACATGGTGTGGAGGGCTGTAAACATTCTCCCATTGTTCCGGCACCGTTTGAGCTCGCCTCCTTCACCTTCCTAAAGGGCAAGCCTTTGCCAGATGCCCGTATTCGTGACACCGATGGAATCTGAAGGGCAGATATTCGTAGTCCAAAGGCTGCTCGAAAACCATATCTTTGTATTGCAATTTTATCCCCTTTGCAAGACCTTTGTCAGGGATCAAACTGACTAAAATGCAACCCATAGCTTTAACGCGAGTTTGTTTAAAGGTCATGTCAGCTTCCAAGAATGTTCCCAGCCTATCCCCTATTGATTTTAACACTAATTCCGTCCATAGAAACGGGGGCAAGCCAGGAGCTCTAACCCAGACAGGGTATTCATCAGTTTTTTCACGGCTTGCATCAAACAGCGGAGACCATTTCTTCAAGAGGACAGGGATGTTCCCAATCTCCCAATTGCTTGATATAACCCAATCTGCCTCTTCTTTACTGAAAAAACGGAACATAAACCAGCCTTTGACCAATGTGGAGGCTTCAAACGCCCTTTCTTTCCCTTCTGTCCCGTTTTTTTCTCCCCATTCTTGCAAAAAATTCGGAGAGAATTTCTTCCCTCGCGCTCTGCCCACCACTGTGCACTCAGCCACCTCCAAGGATTCTTCAATGCTCACCTCCATTCCTAGGACCAAATTCCCTTCTAACTCCTGCTCGCCAATGGGTCTATGTTTTTTCCGCTTCTCGCCTCTCTTCCTACCGCCAATTTCCTCCTCCCTATCTTCTCTACTTATGTCGACCCTATCTGAGATAGGGTTCGGGTGATTGAACCCCGACTCTGTTCTATTGGAGAAAGAGAGATTCTCAGCCCCCTGAGGAGAAAAAGCAGTTAGGGGAAGAGTTACCTGAGGGCCTGGGGTTTCTTCATGAGTTCCCTCGCGTGGAGCTGAGGCTGCTGTAACAACCGGCCGACCTCCATGTCATGTTTGAGCGCCTTGCTCTTTCCCGACAGATACCCTTGTTAGGGCTGAGGATTTTCCAGCCTTTCCTTCACCCGGCCGCTCAGCACATTTGATGAAGTTAACTATATCTTCTAGGCCCCCTGATAAAACTGGCTCTTCAAAGGGCAGTTTACCTCTGCGGCCCTGGTTCGAATGACAAAGGCTTGCAAGAGGGGAACCCACACCTGGGCTGGCGCAATGTTGAGCACCGAGAAGATCTTGGTGTAAAAAAACAGGCTCTTCATATCCTTGGGTCAGCTGGATGAAGGATTGATGGATTTTGTGCGTTTCTGGTGAAAGGGCTCCAGAGCTGCAAGACCCAGGCTCTCCAAAATACCTTTCGATGTTTTTTGCTGTCGGGTCTTTACCCCAAACTGACAATATATCTTCCAAGACCAGGTCCAGGTCCACGAGCTCGTTGGATTTTACCATGCTTACAAAAACGAAGGATAGGGTTGTAACGAAAAAAACGGGTTTACCGCCGGCACAAACGTCAATAGGGTTTAACCTTTTCCACAGCTGTCCGCCCAAACCGATAAACAATAACCCTCCCGCTGTCTGTTCTACAGAGCTGTTAATTATGTGTCTGAGCTGCGATGCCAACCACCAGCGGTCATCGCCCCCGAGAATAACCCTAACCCTGATTAGTCGGGCCCTGGCACTGTCCAGGCCCATGATCAAAACTTCCGCCTACCCATCATTCGTTTCCCGCTCCCGAGCCCTCGTCAACCCCAATCCAATTCCTTCATAGTCTATTAATTCTACAAATGGTGATTTTAGTAATCAACACATCTTGCAATTATAATCCATGATATAAATATATTATGCAAAAATTAAATTTGGAGTTTTTCCCACATAAACAGTGATAACTAAATAAAATTGCATAGAATTTTGACTTCCATCTTCTATCTTTCCTATGCTCTTGCCTTAAGATATTCTCATTGCAACATATAGTGCAATTGCTAGTATATATTCACATTACTATTTTACAGGTGTGAAGTTATTTGAATTGTTAATTTAAATAATAATAATATTGTTTTGAAAATTAATTTTATTTTTTATTAGTTTAAAAGTAAAAAAAAAAATCAATATAACAATATTGATAGACATGTAATTATAACATTAATATTTCTAAAAAAAATAACCATTATTCAAAATAACTCAAATTAACAACTAATCACAGTAAACAAATTTAAAAAATATTATTTCATTATCTGTTTCAAACCAAACCATATAATTAATCACAGTAAACAAATTTAAAAGATATTATTTCATAATTTTTTTCAATCCAAACCATATGTGTGAGGGGAGGCCCTCATAAACCTCCCCATCGGCGGATGACGAAATTGATGTTGGGGCTCAATGTAATTGTCAATATCTTTCCTTCATATATAATCTAATATCTAATTGTCAATTGTCATTCATATATGATCTAAATGTGGCCATGGCTATTATATTATATGCTACTTTGTGCATTTGTTATCTTTCTCCAAGGAAAGCCACGGCTGTTATATGCTCAGACCATTAATGTTTCGTTAAGGTGTGTCATGACTATGATTGATGCCATATGCTTGACCTGGCGAACGAGAAAGTAGATATTTGAGTGGTGTAAATTAATTAATCAATTATGTTTCCCTTTCACTAATATTTGCAACAAGGTTCTCCGTCTGGTTATTTGCAACTTGCAAGTGGGATGGCCACGTCAAACGCCGTGTAACACACGGAACGAAGAGCGGACACATCAATTATGAGTCATGAATAATCCTTCGCCAGCTCTCGGCTTGGACGAATTCAACGCGATGGGCAAGTAAGTCGTAACCCTCGGCACTAACCCTCGGCACTCATCTCTTTTCTCTTTGTTTTTAAATTTGGATTTTCAAATACACCTACTTTAAATTTGGATTTCCAAATTCATTTCCTTTCTAATTTCATTTCCTTTCATTTCCTTTGTTTAAAACTAGTAATTGTATTTGAAGCCTCGTAAAAAATATGTCATTAAGCTTTTAAACAATAAGATATAAAGGTGTTTGTCATGAGATGTTTCATATAAGTTGATTATAGCGTGTTATTTTACATCAGGTATATTTTGTTACATTGTGTTAGTAATGTATACATGTAAATTTTGTAGTGATGTGGTGTATTCAATGGCCATAAGCTTTGTTGCAATGCGTTATATCACATCATAAAACTCTACGACACAACAATCTATTACACTACAATGCATTGGGTAGATGTAAATTTTTTAGCTGTGTTGTATCATTGAAAATGCCTTTTCTTATATGGAATTGCGCAATGCATTTGTAAATGCTTTGGTCTTACTATGTAGTATCAGAGCAAAGTTTATTTTATCATGAGATATTGCTTTACATCATATACAAGTTTCTATTTGTATCATTTGTGTGATACATTGTGATTCTTGAAATTTGCTTTTATTGTGACAAATCTTTTAGTTTATTACAGAGAAGTCCTAGTGTGTGCAAAGAACCTAGACTGAATTAATGGTGGTATAATGTACTCATTCATGGGATTTTCCTTCATTTCTTTCCACTATTTAAGGTGAAATTTCCTTCATTTTATTATTGGAATTTTTCCTTCCCTACATTGTATCACACTCAAGATTCCTTTCCTCGCTAAACAATATGTTAGATTAAAAAATTTCTTGTCACAATGCATTGTATTACACTAAAAGGTTTTTAGCATGACATGCCTTATGACATGCACATCTATTTTTACCATGACAAATCACAAAGCATTGAAAATGGCTTGTTGCACAAGATATCATATCAAACTAAAAGTTGTTGTCACAACATAGTGCACATTGCATTTCATTAAATTTTTCTTCACCACAAAAAGCCTTTTGTTACATTGCATGAAAGCCCTAGTTCACATGGATGATTCTTATTGAATCTATGGCCTTTTAATGAATCATATTGTGCATATCAAAATGAAAGGTTACATATAGACATTTTCTTGTATAAGACAATAGCTAGTGCACATGGATGGTCTAGAATAGGCCAACTATTATTCAACAAGATCAATGGTCCTCTCATTGTTAGTGGTACATCAAAGGTTACATTAGGACATCAATTTTATAAAGGGAATTCCTTATGATAAAATAAGGGAGACAAATGGTTGACTAGGATTAACCATGGTGGACTGTTTGGATATGGGTTCCCATGGTTAATGATGGTGGAATGTAGTTGATATTTAGTTGATCATGGTTGACTATGGTTTATTATTCTTGACCATGGTTGAGAATACTTGACCGTAGTTTACTATAGTTCACCATGTTTGACCGTGGGGGATTCCGTTTTTGTTTAGATGCATTTGTGTAGACTGTCATGGTACTTGAGCACCAAGTGGCACTCAGAGTCTCTGATACCCATATTGGTGATCAATGTATGGATGGTTTTTCTGAACTTTGGCATTGTTTAGAACCTCTCATGTCATAGTGTGGTCCATCTCATGTATTGGTCATCATAGCTACCAATAGGGTAATAATTTTCTTTATTAACATCCTTGAAAGAGCCCCAAGTGGGTACTGTGGATTCCACTATGGCCCTTTGTCTGCAATAAGTTTCCGACCAATCCGTGAGATGGGGTAAAACCTCAAGGAGCACAAATGTTATATTTCCTCTATCGAAAAAATTGTGGACAAAGAGATACCCTTCGAGTGGATTTAACCATTTGTTTAGAGCATCTGCATCTACCTAGCCTTCAAATATAAAAATATCAAAATTAACATGTACTTTGCAGGGGGCCACACCTCCAAGGTGACTGCCTTATGAAGATGATCTGGGAGAAAAATGTCTATCATCTCCTTCACTTGTCATGTGAGGACTTCCTTAAAAAATAGTTTAATAGGATCTCATGTTCCCTCATCTTTATTTTATTCCACCATGGGATGTCTTTGGGCACGCATAGGATGGTATTGGGAAGGCTCAAATATTTTGATTCTTAAGTCCTTATATCCTAACGACATTGGGGACATGCACAAACAGACAGATAAAGGGTCTTCCACTAAGATACTATTTATTCAAATTTATTAAGGGAACGAAAGTAATACATATTTATAAAAAGAACATAGACATACAATGAAACTTGACTTTTGTTAATAAGTGGAAAGTGTTATGTAATATCCCTTAGGTTACCTTACTTTTGTAATGTTAAAATTATGACTATGTAGTACCAACATGCAGGCCATGGCTAGGTGAGAAATTATGTTATAAACATAAAATAAAATATATGTGAACTTTAATCATCTGGGTCAAACTGAGGGACACATGAGTCCATTGATTTGAGGGGGTTTCAAGTTTTGTTCATATTGGTTGTTTATGGCATTCCTATTGATTTTTAGTGACGTTATGACTGGATAGACCCATACAAACATCATTAAGCCTCATTAATTTTTCCCTAAGAAACCACCATCATGTGCTAACATGAATTTAGGGTTATGGAGTGGGAAGCATGGGGAAGGATGGCACCATCCTTGTTCCTCTTAGTGGATCAATACAATGGGAAAAAAATCCCAGGAAGACAAAGTAGAGAAGTGGAGATGATGACCTCACTTGAAGAGGGATGAGGTGGCATAAAAAATGAAACCACCACTTGAAAAATGAAAGGATGTGACTCGACGAAAGGGAATAGAAAACAAACAAAATACAAATAGCACAAAAAAAAGGAGAAGAGGAGAAAGGGGGTATTGAGCCATTAGTAAGAAGGGGGAAGGAATTCTATGTTGAATGGTTGATGAAGGCACTCTCTTAGGTGTCATCTAGAGAGGGAGAGCGGTCAATAAGTAGCAACAGAGGGAGCTAGTAATAAAGTTTGGAAGAGAAAGAGGAAGGATATCAAGGATCCAAAATGAAAGACCTCACTTGATTGGACCTTGGGTTCAAGCCCTCTGAATGAGCTCAGAGGAGTGACAAAGTATTTGTGGTGCTTACTGCCAGAGGCATTAGATAATAAACCTGGAGAGGAAATCCAACTCTTGACTGTGTTACTAGATTACATTTTGGTTTAGTCACATTTGATGATCTAGTGGTCTAGGGGACAACGAGGTCAAGACCATAATGGGAGGCTAGATATGGCCGAGGATGAACCACTCCACCAAGGATGTGGGAGAGGGAAAATACATCACCCCAAGGCTAGATGTGGAGAAAGACTAGATTTACATTACGTGAAGGATGGATCTAGGGATTCAGGGTTCAAAGGGGTTAAACAATAAAGATACATTGCGACATTAGATTCAATGTAAAATGGATATAATGTGAAAATGTTGTAGAACACGATGGATATAGGCTAGGTGGGCTTCACACCTTGCATTAACACAGTAGGGATATAACCCACATAGAATATTCTAAAATATTCTTAGATACATGTTGTTTTTGCTCTTTTAATTAAATTTATTAATTAAAAGGAAAACATCATATGAACAAGTGTTATGTGAAATGAGTAATGGTTTTTTTTGGCATGTTGGATTGATAAGCCATGTTATGGGCCCATGGTGTTGTAACAAGGCCTATTTACAAATTAAGAATCGCCACGAAAAAGAAGTGTTGAAACATCATAATTAAGAATCTAGTTACATGTTTTTTTAATGTATACATGTTTAACTTATATATTAATTCCTTTTATCATTAATAATAATAATAACTTTTAAAAATATATAATTTAGTTTTCTCTTATGATTT
>APFE031484032.1:51436-87087 GCA_000404065.3 Pinus taeda | reverse complement strand
TAATAACAATTTTTAATTGATAATAAATTGAATAATTGATAAACATTGATAACTATTATATTACTTATGTGTTATTTAATTTATCAGTTATTTAATTGATGTAACACTAAGAATTTATAACGTCATCACATAAGTTTTGAAATACAAATGATTTATAATCCATTGATTTCACTTGAGGCATAGGTGGTTTTTTACCAAGGCTATAAGCTATGAACTTTACCCAACAACAACATTTATTCTTATTAAGTGGTTCCATCACGTGATCCAACACATGACTTTGGTGACTCTTACACTCAATGTTGACTCTCGAAGGGATTTCCATCCATTTTTAGCCCAAGAAGAAGAACAAGTTAGCCTCTTATGTCTTATCATCTATTATTGTTCTTAGAATGGGTAGTATTGGTAATGTCCACTGAAGAAGCTTCTCATATTCTTTTAGATATTTATGTCTTCCTATTGTTAGGAGAAAGAAAGTAAAATGTCGAAGAGGAATTCTTGTTAGCTAACTTTGAAATCATTTTAGGTTGTATCTATTGAAATCGACTTTTATAGAAAAGAGCACCTTATCCATAGAATCACTCAATAGTGATTTCATTATTCAATCATTAAAACTTGTCACAAAATCTATATTGATATTATCCATTCAAATTTAAAATAAATCATGTATATTGAAATGATGAAACATTCAATAAAATAGTCCATTAGTTCTACAAATGGTGATTTTAGTAATGAACTCATCTTGCAATTATAATCCATGATATAACTATATTATGAAAATTTTAAATTTTAAAGTTTTTTCTCACAGAAACGCTGATGAATAAATAAAATTGCATAGAATTTTGACTTCCATCTTCTCTCCTTCCTATGCTCTTGCCTTACGACGTTCCCATTACAACATGTGGTGCAATTGCTAGTTTTAACCCAATAAACTAAAAGGTCCTATTACTATATCTATAGATAAAATATTTAATTTTTTGTGGTGGTTATTAAATACTTCGCTATGAAGTTCGAAAACGAAGATAAAAAGATAATGTCCTAATGTCAATTTTGTTAAGTATATTTGTTAATTTATTTGGTTTTAAAAAATCTAAAAGTATTTATATAAATATTTTTTTTTTAATTTTAATGGTTTATTATAAGTTTTATTAATTTAAAGATTAAAAATGTTGGTTATTTTAATAAGTATTTTGGAAATTAAATAAAATGTATATATAAGATCGACAATTTAAGAAAAAGTATTTTTTATATTTAACCATTTTAGTGTTGTAAATGTGACAAATATTTCATCTAGCCTATTTTGGGATTTGAACAAGGCCCATTTTCACTACATCAAACTCATGAGAATTTGTTCTTATTTTTACCAAAGTTCATTTTCTTATTAACATCACGGAGATACTTTGGATTGGTCACCTCCTTATAATATCTTAATTTGCTTTTTCCCTCTCACTCCTTATCACCTCCACATTTTTCCTTTAATTTTTAGGTAATAATATTTTTAATATTATCTTTATTTTGCAAAATGGTCTCCTCCTTTATAACCCAATGGTCAAGTCAAGACTAGGCATCATGATTGCCTGAGCCAAAGGTGGAGGTTTTGGGCTAGAGATACAAGAAATTTTAGGAAACCTTTTGGCTTCTATGTTTCTTAATTTTCTTCTTATACATAAGATACCTAGTCATAGTCATGAATTTTGTGATACCCCTCGTGCAATTGCTTTTGTAGATATTATTATTTATATGTATTTGGAAATATTGTGGAAATATTGGTTGTTGACTTACAAATATAAATATTAATATATTGCTATGAATGAAATATTGTTATTCTACTTATTGTTTGTCTAAAAATATAAAAGGAGCTCCCACGTGAGTAGTCATGCTTCCAAATAAGAAGAAGCGGTTATGAATCAGTTGTAGTCCAAGGAAGGACAATTTTGATGATAGTTGTCACAGTTAGAAAAGAAAAATAAATCCTTCATCTTTAAAAAGATTCCTACCATTGGAATGAACATGACAAGAGAGAAACGTCATGAGTGGAAAAATAGGACAAAAGGTTACGAGAGAGCAATGAAATATGATGAAAATTTTGAGTGCGAGAGAAATACTAGAACAAAAAGAAAAATAAGCAAGTAGACCCACTGCAAGGAAAAGACTCTCTAGCGAAGGTTTTTGTGGACCCCCCATGTTAGGGTCCTATAACAATAGGATTCATAATTTTGAATTGGCTATGGTTAGTCTTGTAATATTGTACATACTTTTGCTTTCTGCAAAATGTTTTCCATATTAAAAAATAAAAAAATGTAAAGAAGGTATGATCGTAAAAGAATAATCAAAGGACAAAAAGAAAGATAAAAAGATCGAAAAAGTGAAAAAATATGAACCCCAAAAAGAAATAAAACAAATCATGAAAGTGTGCAAATTCAAGTGCTACTACTTTTTACTTTACTATGCAAAATAAGGTTGTGTGCAACTTGTTAGAAATGCCACAATCCACGATGGTCAAATAGCTTAATCTTGACTCATTCATGTTTTAAATTTTATGTTGATAGATAGAGAATAAAGATCTAGCCAAATTGTTTAACCTTGGCAGATCAATAGTTAGGTAGAGAATAAAAATGTGCTCATCAGCTTAATCTAAGCCATTGGAAGTTATAAGGTTAGAATTAGATAGTTTTCTTGTCAAAAGAAAAAGAAATAAAGGGTTTTCAAGCTCAAATGCACCCAATAATGTGAAGAAAAAATGTTAGGATAAATAAAGGGTAGGTAGAATAAAGGTTGCAAATGTACAAGGTTGTTAGATCAAAAGCACATATATCATACTTAATCCTATGTTTCATGTGCAGGAGCATTTATGAGAGTGAAAATGTGTTCACAAGCTTGTTTGATTAACTTCCCCTCATTTCATTTCACCCCCACATACATACTTATTAATTTCCCCATTATCCCCTCATTTCTTATTAAATATCCTTTTTCCCCTCATTTTGACCTTTACCCCTTGGTTTCACACATTTCCCTAGTAAATTACCTTCCATAACTCACCCCCTTACTCAAAACCCATTTTCCCTAGTGTAAAACCCATTCCCCCATTGCAAATATTACCATCCCCCTTATTAATTTCCCTATTTTCCCTCAAAACCCATAAAAACCCCTTATCTTAAGTTTTTAACCCCCCCACATTATTTAATTAACTCCTCGATTCATATTTCCTTGACAAAAGCCTTTTAACCCACCAACCCTTGGTGCGATTAAGAAACCCCACCACAATAAACCTTAGTCTCACTTTATTAAACCCACGCTTATATTTAATCCCTACTTTATTCATTAATTCATTACAATTAGTTGTAATTAATCCCCCAGGCCCTGCAAAAATTGGCCTCGATTCCCTCCGTATTATTTGACCACGCAATAATCGTTAGATCTCCAACCCCCAAATCTGACGGCACTGATCCATATCGCACACATTCCATGTCCGACCGTTACCAGCCCGAGAGCATGCGAGATTCACGGTTTTTCTTGGGCTACGTGGTAGCCCCAAGCGAGATCGCATGCTCTCAAGGAAATACCGCCTACCCTCCGAAAGCGTTGTGATGGCCCGTAAAACTGCCTCCCCGCCAAGACCAAAAACCATCCACTGTTCATTTGTAAAATTCTGCGCCAAATTGTAACCGTTGCCGGTTAAAAGGCCAGAGAAGCCCATTTCAACTCTTTTCACTCGTTTACACTGTGAATGCTGCCCAAGCCTTTCTGTGACACCCTGAGCCTTTGTGACCAAAATTGACTATTGTTTACCTCCCGAACAGGCTCTGGACGCCCAATTCAAGCATCCAGTTCATAGTTGAAGCCACCGTGCCATCTGCAATCACCATTCAAACCAGTTTGCAAGCCATACCACCAAATTCCAAGTATTTTTGGGAAAACTAGAACGACCCTCTCTATTTGAAAATGTACAGTCCAGTTTAAATATTAATTAATTGAAATTAATTAATACATTTTCCTAATTGAAGAGTAATTTTCCTATATACCTAAAACCACTCTTTTGAAAATTGCAATTACCCTCTCGCTATACCAGAGTTTCCAAAACCTCAGTTCTATAGCCAATATAGGCCTAATCCCAATCCATAAACACAGTCATGGCTTCCCAAACCCCTCTGGACGTAAGACCCATGTCAACCCCTCACCTGGACATCGACCATTTGGCACTAGTAGACATGGATTTCCAAATAAAAGATATTTCTTCCCCATTCGACCTTCTGAAGCTCCACTGCTAACATAAGGACAAATTCTTGAACCATACTGATGACATCCATCTGTGGGAATCCAATTTACCCAAGTATTTATTCCCATAAGTGCACCATTCCCTGATATCATATACTTCTGTCATGCCTGCTATATCCCTAGCCAAAGAGACATTATTGCCCCTAATCAGTAGTTATTGCTCACAATCACTCCAGAGTCTATTAATCAAATGCTGCAAGTCCAACCCAACCATAATGAGACCCTACTATCCATTGGAGACCTATTGGACTTACATATCACACTAGATCTGGTTAAGATAAGACAAATCTTCAAGACCTTCATCATAGAAGACCTGTATACTCCCACAGAAAGTCCACCTTATACTGCCACCATTTTTCCAGAGACAGGCAAACATATAATCACCATGCTCTCTTGCATCCTAGGACATACAGTAGATAAGCATGTGGATGAGGTTATCCTAGCCTTCCTGTCCATTTTTACCCCAGGCAAGCCTCCTGCTATCATGTACAACTATGCTCATTTCATTTTAGACGGGATGCATGAACAATTTACAAGATTTCCAACTGAAAGAGTTTTCAAGTACTCTTCAATGTTATTTCACATGTTTTTGTATTACCAAGCAAATAAATTCCCTGTAAGCATCCAGAAGTTGGATACCGAGGGAAAAGAGAGATCAGTTGTTTACTGGACACCCTTGATCCAAAAATGCTCCAGATCATTTACCTATAAAGATTTCATTGATTCATTTGTCTACCTAGTCATGAACATGTTGACTAGTAAAACTCAACCCAGAAGTAGCCAAGAAATCAAGAGGGTGTTACAGTTGGCCGAGAAAAACAAAGTGGGAGACTCGTATTTGTACCAGAACCACACTGAAATCAAAGTCTATGGATGCCAACTACCCCCTATAAGTTGTCCAAATACCTCCCTATGAGGATATTTGCACTTGAGTATTTTAGGAAAATCATTAATTCAAATGAGGTCAACTTCCTAGCAGCTAGGAAGATGACCCAAATGAAAATAAAGAATCAATTGGGCCCCTTCATATGTAATAAAAAAGAAGCTGGACCTGAGGCTGAGAAGATATTGCAATAGATGAAATTCAGAAACAGCTTCATGTGGCAATATAACCTTACTGGGGTCATAAAAAAATTGAGAATCAAGGTCGAATTGGGATCTTTCATCCACCATCCAAGATCTGATATTGAGCAGTTTTCCAACCAATCTGAGTGCTTGCACTAGTAAAAAATGATGAAACTAGTGACTAGGTGACTAAGAAATATAGTCACCGCAATTATTTCAAGTGAATTCTACTAATTTTGAGCAATTTTAAGTGACCGAACTAAAAATGACTAATTTAAACGACTAATTTACTCTAGGGATAAAATATATGACTAGACAATAAGTGACTAAACTAAAAGTGACTAACTTAAATGACTAATTTAGTTTAGGATTAAAATATATGGCTAGATAATAAGTGACAAAATTAATAATGATTAATGTAAATGGCTATTATAGCACAGGAATAAAAATATGACCAAATAACAAGTACAACAAGGATATGAATTAGTCATTTATGATAGTAATTTTTAATTGTATCACTTTGGAAATGGAAAATTGCAATTTTGATACCGAAGTGTTACATTTCACTACATGTGTCTGTGAATCCATCTGTAGTATTAAAATTTAGAGAAAAAGGCATCTTTGAATCCATATACAGTGTTAAAATTACGAATATGCTTTTGTCTCTAAATTTTAACACCACAGATGGATTCAGAGACCCCCTTCTTTGGATCCATATGCAATGTTAAATTTAGGGACAAAGAGGTCTCTAAGTCCATTTCCAGTGTTAAAATTTAGAGACCCTCATCTACAATGTTAAAATTTAGGTAGATTGATTCAACGAACCCCTTAAACGGGTCCATGAATCCATCTATAATTCTAAAATGAAAAAACTTTTATACAATCACTACTAGACCAACATAAAAGTTGCTAAAAAATGATTAACCACAACACATATTAACATACACTCAATATCCTTGTCATATAATATCTATATATATCTATATATATATATATATAAATATATATATATATTATATATATATATATAATATATATATATATATATATAATATATATATATAAATATATATATATATATATATATATAGTATAACAATTTTATACAATGTAGAGTATAATTTTTATATAACAGTTGTATACTCCCTTTAGAAGGTTGGACAAAAAAGAGAGTTACTCATATAGAAGGGTTTTAAGGCTTAGTAGTAAGTTGTTCCTCACATATTCTTAGAGAGACAACACACTATTTGTTGTGGGGTTTTTGTGATCTTGTTACATACGATGGTTGATTATTTCAGTAGATTCATAAAGAAAATGATTTTATTAATTTGAATTCAATGTATGTTCATCTAAACTTGGTTAATTAATATAAATATAAATTACTCTAAAGCCATATTATTTTATAAATAATTCTAAATATACATGCATTACAAAAATGTGCGCACAATCTAATAGCACATTCACATTTTTAGAATGTGCACACACTATTATTAGAAAACCATACACACTAACAATTCTTGTGGCTCTTTATGTAGAATAACATGCCATGGCTCCCATATCCAAGTTGAAACCTTAATATCCCTTGTAGAGTATCTATGTGGTTGTTTGAGGGTTACTTCATGCTCCTTGAACTATAGAAGCTTTATTTGGGGCCTAAGGCCCTATTTTCTCCTCCCCTTGATATAATACATTCCCCAAGACCCATTCTTATCATGTAAACCATACCAATGGAGACAAAGATTTCCCATAGAGGGCAAATATTCCCTAGAGATGTCTTGTGTGGGAATTCAAATACTTGTTCAAGAAGATTGATCATGGGAAGATTCAAATATGACCCAAACACCTTATGATGCTTCCTTGACCATGGTTAAAGCCCCAAGCGCCATACATGGTGCAAAAATATTCCTAATGATATTAAGGCTAAATTTAGAGGCCCAAGACCCAACTATGACATACAAAACCTTCAAATAGCATGCCTAACATATAACCTAAAAGTTAATTATATTTTAGATAAAATATGTGTGGTGGTTCAAAGCCCTATTCATATAACACCCATAACATACCTAAAGGTTAAATATATTTTAGATAAAATATGTGTGGTGGTTTGAAAACTCATTCATGTAAATTGAGAAAAAAAATTAGATAATAAGTATTTTGTTTTTCATTGTAAAGCCCATAAAATCATCTTATTGTAATGTTATTATTATTATAAAATAAAAATATTATTATAAAATAAAAAGAAGAAAAAATGGTGAAGAAATGATTTAAAGGTGTAGAGATTTTGTGAAATCTGAAATTTTTAGGTGTCCAAACTCTAATTTAATTGAGCCCTTGTTCCCGGGTTTAATTTAATTGAGCGCCTGTTCCCAGGTTTAATTCTTGTAGTGAGAAGTAGTAGATTTGCAATGACATTAATTCCTAGTGCTTGCATAGCTACGATTTCGATCCATACATTTGCATCGACTATGGCTGAAGCAGTTGGTTCATCCTCAGTGTCTATGTTGATTCCATACAACACCTACAACTTTGATGCATACATTTGAATCGTCTACGGCTGAAGCGGAAAGTTCATCCTCCTTTTCTACATCGATCCCATACAACCCCTCAGCCACAAGTAATTTGAAGCTAGTACTGTTGTCTGCATCGATTCCATATAACCCTTCGACCACAGGGGTTTTCAGCTGGTGGAGTATGTGATATTGAAGCTCGATACCTTTTTGACTTTGGCCGATGACATTTGGAATTTGCATGATGTGCGATGGAAATGATGCACACTGGTGCAGCTTGCTATGATTTAGACATGTTTGGAATCATTTTCATGCCCAATATACTCAGGATCAATATATTTCTTTATCATAACTGATTGGCACATCCCTTCTATGGATATGATGCTCCAAACTCCTTTTGTGTCAAGACCATTTGAAAATTTGGGTATTAACTTCAGTGCCAAATCTCCTCTTTTTTTTGGTGTTATGATTTCTTCTAGTTTTACTAGGTGAATATCTACTTTGTCTCTTTTTCTTGCCCATAGATATCTAAAATAGAGTTTCTGATTTTTTTGTTTATTGTGGATTCCTTTTAAGCACACATGCCATTGTCATCTAATAAACTGAAGTCACTCATAATCTTGATTAATATTAGTGTGACTCCTTTGGATATTCCCCTATTGCACAACTAATAGATTATTTTCTCTATCATTTTAAAAAGCCATAATTGGAGCAGTCAATCTCTTTTAGGTGGCAAACCAAGGCTTCATAGAAATTTCAAAATTTTTAACTTGTAAGGCAGTAAAGCTTGAATCCATTTCCTCTTTGTCATCACTACTGCGATACATGCCTATGGTAGATTTCTCTAGATTGATTTCCATTATCATTTCTAAGAATAAGATTGAGTGCTATCCCTAGGTACTTTGTTTTCTTCTCTGAGTTCACTAACTACTGCCACTCTAAAGAGAACATCGTCTTCAAACAACATATGAGAAATTTTGAGATATGGGGTTTTAGTTGTGCTGCCCAGTCATCTTCAATGCCTGTTAATGGGTACCTCTATTTTGAGGGTTTTAGGAAAAGAATATTGACTTTGTATCTTCTATTGTCTACTAGCAAGTTTCTATTTTGAGGGTTTCAGGCGAAACTCTCTCTCTCTAGTTTTAGTGATCCCATTTCCACCCTAGCCAAATCGTTCCTTCTTTAGTATACATCATCTTCCACCCTAAAGGATTTGGTTTGCTTATTTCCTGAAGATCTAATAGTATTTTTTTGTATGAAGCTTTGATGTCATGATTATAATTTGGGTTGCGGGGTTATAGTACCTCCAAGGGTTGAGTTATGCAATCAAGGAAGAAGTTGCTTACTATTCCTAGATCTGATTTATAGGTCTCAAGGTGGCAAGGATATTTGTAGTGCTAAGGATCGAGTTTCTTAACTTACAAGAGGGTCGAGCTATCTTGTAATTCCAAGGATTAGTGCAAAAAATCATCTTTAGAATTTGGGACCGAACATTGAGGCCAAATTTATTCCAGCTAGTGGATTGAATCCCTTGTGAAAGGAGTTGATCTAAAGCTACAATTCTAGGCCACCAAATTCCCAGAATTCATTTTCCAAGTGGATATATCCAACATTCATTGTCCAGGGACCAAAAATTTCTTCATTTCTGGATTGATATGTATTGTAATTGTCCTAATTTACATCACTGAGTATTATCTGTGTACCTAGGAAACATATTTCTGCGATCTAGAGCTAGAATGTTCTTATAGAATTACTTTGTGTTGACATTTGCGTTAGCAACCACTTCCTTCGACGTTCCTCTATATTACCTATGAACTATGCTCTTGTTTATATCTTGTTGTTATGTATTTTTGGGTTTTCATTAATGGAGGAATAATGCTTTAAAAGTTTCTAGCATGCATCTCTTAGTGGAAAAATAATATGTTGTGTTCCCTATAATTTCTACTTATGAGCTGGGTTATTCATGTAATCAGTTTCTTGTTCCTTTCTCCTTATTAATGTTTGACAAACAAGAAAATATTCCTACATCAATCTAATCTCAAAATGTTTGACAAAGACTTTCATTAAAGAAAAACCAACAAACTCAAAAGACACAATGACATTTGGAAGAAATTTTGAGATTGAATATTAGTGGTATCAGATCCATGCTCTTGATCAGATGTGGGATTAAAACCATGTAATATCGAACTGAAATCAAAAGGCTTAAGGTAACCAGGAAAATTGTTTCTTAAGATAGATACTTTTCTCAAAAAATTGAAGATTATAACAAAACCTTTGCGAAAGTGATAAAGCGAATGGAAGCATGGGTATCCTCAGAAGTAGCAAAGAGAAAGGGAAGTTGCAGACCCAAAGATAAAAGAAAATCTAATGACCAGGACACAAATTCAAAAACTCTTTGGAATCTTGCTCTAAATACAAAGGTCTGCTATGTTCTCCATACTATAGGGATTGATAGGCAGCCAAAAATTAATAACCTACCATCTGGAGATGTGGGTACTGTCAAGGTACCTGCATCTAATAGCCATTGTGACATACAATTGATGGGAAACATGAGAATATCATTTTCAAAACGTGTGGCTATAATAATTAACAATGTAGAGTCATCTTGTTAATTTTGGATAACAATGGTATGTTCTATGCTTAGCACAATTTACTTCAATTTTCCTTTAGCAACCAATAACAATTTCCAATTATTTCCAGTAGCAATCATATTAACCATTAATCACATTGACAGTAAATGCAGATAGAACATAAAAAAAATGTAGAATACAAGCCAAGACAAGAGAAAACCACATTTGGTGGATGCTAGGGGAAAACCCTTTGATTAAATCTTCTTATTATTATTCAATAGTTCAGCAGAGAGATAGAGTACAAAAGTAAAATAGACTAGCCCAATAAAAAATCAAATTAGCCCTATCAAATTCTGCAGTCAACTCCAATCAAACTTCAACCCCAACCAGAAAGTAAACTTTAATCAAAACAACAGTAAAACACCTACTTTTAAGCGCGGGCAAAGGAAGTCAAATTTGGCCTCTAGTAGTGTTCAAAGTCAACCCAAAATAATCACAAAAATGCTGATCAAACTCGATCAACCTGCAGTCAAACATGCCCGCAGTCAACATAAATCAAACAACTCCAAAATCCTAAATTTATGTGCCAGTCAATGCGGCCTAAAGAAACCGAAATTAGCCCTCATAACCATAGTCAAAACAGGTCAAAATCTCCTTGGCCAATGCTGGTCCGGGAGTCTGAAATTGAGCCTGTAATTTTCTACCCAGAAAATCATCCTCCTTGCCACATGTGAGAGAGAGAGAGACCGCCCAAGTTGTATGAACCAATATGATGAAGAGAGAGAGAGAGTAATTTATGAGTGATTGATTTCTAAATGAGGTGTGAGTTCTCTTCTATTTAAACACTTCGTTGTGGGTGAATAGACACATCCATTGGGCTTCTTAAGCCTACATTTAGCTGAGGTTGACCTAAACAATTCGCACATGTGTGGTAATAAATTCAAAATCACATTTCTTCTTGTTTGAATGAGATGATATTTATATCAATCTTGGACCTCTCGAAAAGAGGAATCCAATGCAATCATCATCTCCATCAAATGAGCTTTCCCAAGGTGGAATCTGGCCCTAGTAGCCAATTTTAACACATCTGGATATGAAGGCATTGAAAACAATAAAGGGAACATGCATTGCACACTAGGACTACAGAGAGGCCTTATATGGGAATAGTTGGATCAGGGCTTCTTGAAAAAGGGACATGATAGGAAGAGATACTAGGCATATGGGGGTGATTTTAGGAACCTCCCAAATGACCTTAATTCTTGCTTGGATGATATAACATGGCTAGATCGAACTCCTCATCCAACACTCAATGAGATTAAATACATTCACCAACCAATAAAACTTTCACTGAGGGGACTGGAATTTGATTCAAACGCAGGAATTCTACGACACTAGAAGATCAACAAATTCTGCTAAATTTTGGGACATGTTCTCTACTTAGTTACTTCACTAATCCATATTATCCCATTTATCAATCCAATTTGATTCCATTAGCAATCACATAACTCATTATCATATAAACAATAACTGAAGAAAGAACATAAACGATATAATTAGAAGACAAGCCAAGACAATAGAACACAAGGATATGGCTCAAGCCAGGGAAAAACCTGAAGATGGAGAAAACCCTTTATCAATTGTTCTTATCATTAATATGAAATGTTCAATAGAGAGTGAATACAATAATTCAAAGTCAAAATCACTTGCAAATGTGAAGGTCTAATACCACTACCCTTAGACAAGGAAATGGCTCAAACAAAGCTGCAAATTTGGCATTCTGAGCAAGCTCCAAGGACTATTGATTTCTATGCAATTCTGGTAGGACTGGCTAGGGAATAAACACAGTTTGCTGCAATAGCCCATTCACTACCTTCTAGACGTTCTATTGATTGTGGCTTCCCTTCAAACAAAACCTCCAAATACTCATTTCCCTTAAGCCTTATTCTAGGCTTCAAAACCAATTACACAACCCCCTCAAGAGGCATGACAGACTGCGGCTTCCTGGATGTACATTCTTGACCTCCAAAATAGGGAACATAAGGCTTGCGGTGTGGCTGTATATGACCCAAGGAAGTGAAGATTTGTTTAGGAGAGATTCACCATAAAAATCGCGCCCAAAACATCCTTAGACCAGTGTTTATTCACAACGACAACTTCATCTCAAACCTCAGACCTGTAATAGAAGATAAGAAATCTTAGAAAAGTCCATGCAAAGGCCCAGACTTGTCCCTAGGAGGCTTGGCCTTCTAGCTAAGGAATTTAGCCCATCAAACAACCCTGCCAAGAAAATAACCTAGACCTTCCTCCTTTGCTAGAAACACCATCCTCCTGTTGCTATTTCAAAGAGTAAATAATGTGTGTGAGATGATCAAATGATGTTGGAGGACACTCCCTTTTATAGGAGGTGGAGAGGGGTTTCGCTTTTAAAACTATCCGCAAGCCGACCTTGATAAATTACACACTAGGGGGTTTATTTTCAGAATATATTTTTTCTCATTCAAATATAGTGATATTTAGGTCGATTTTGGTCCTCTCAAAAATAGGAATTCAATGCCACAATTATATTCATTGAAGGAGCTACCCAAAGTGGAATTTGGCCCTAGTTGCCAATTTCAACACTCCCTCTCAGTTAGGGAGAGTTCAACATGCCAATTCATCGTGCCATCCTAGCATCATGAACCATCTATGCATCTCGCCTCATCTCTATTGAACACTGATATAGATAACGAAGAAGAATCGATCGAGAGTGAGTCACAAGACCTTGCCACTCTCCATTGACAAAAGTCAATCCAGATAACCAGGGGTCGAACCCTAGTCAGACTTGATCCCAAGTGATCAAGTTGTTGAACATCACGCATCCTAGACATAGGGAGTCCGACAGTACATGATGTGTCCATCGGTAGTGCTATAGTCCTTATCCACTTTTCCCAACTCATTGGCCATATGAGAGGTACTTCCCATGTGTGCTGGACTACATGGGTTGGATGACACTAGAGCAATAGCAAGGAAAGAATAAATCTTTCTCACAACCACAGGTAGGGAAAGGATGAACGACATCCTACAGTCACATATCACAACCATCGTAGGGAAATGATAAACCACATCGTACTATCACAAATCACAAACATCATAGGGAAAGGATAAACCACATCCTACATGCATGCCAACCAACAATCGTAGGAAGGATCCTACACGTGGGGAAAGGGTGAACCACATCCCACCAACATGCCAAGCATCGATCATAGAGAATGAACATCCTAGATGTGGGGAAAGGATGAACCACATTCCACCAACATGTCCACATGTGACAACAACCAGATGCTTATATGCATCTCTCACTAGGGTATCCGCAAGGGAAGGTGAACCACTCATCCTACTCATATGCCATAAGAGAAAGTGAACCACTCATCCTATGCATATCTCATCAATCTTAGAAGAAGGTGAACCACTAACCATACACATATGACAAACACCATAGGGGAAGGTAAACCACTCACCCTATGTGTCATATATGATAATGGGGTATCAGAGGGGAAGGTGAACCACTCACCCTACACCTAGCATACCTCTAAGGGAAGGTGAACCACTCACCCTATGGTCGCTCATAACATCAATAAGTACCTCAGGCCCCCAGGAGCTCCCAGAGCTCAATGTTCAATCAGGACCCTCTTAATAGGGTTTATCCATTACTCCCAGCCTCTCTCTGAAGGAAGATAATTTTGTCCTTACCAAGAGGTATGCATGGATGACAGTAACCTTCACATTCAACCAAAAATAATAGAGCTTGATTGATTTCCTCTATACCATATCCAAATAGAGGTACCCAATATAAGGAGCTATCATGGATTCTCTAAAAGATGAATCACAATATGCAATGGTGTTTACCATCACGTGCCCAAATGGATTATTAAAGAGCATCCTCAACCCACTAGCTTCATAATCATTCATGTAGTTTTATAAATTCAACCTCAATGGTGCTCCCAAAGAAATAATATTTAGTCTTTGATTCATCCACGAAATAAAGGTGGATTCTAGGAGATCCATCACTTAGATGTGATCTTTTCATTCTTCACATAGATAGCTCAAATTGTAGGCAAAGTATGTCATAGATATATAAGTATACCTAAAGTATAGTAAGCTATATATTTGCTCAGGTGTTTAATGAGAACAACACAATCCCCACAAATTGTCTTTGTTAAGGAAGAAGTGCATCAAGGCTAGGACTATGACTTTAAAAGCCATCTCCCTCTCACTTTGATAAATGAGAGGATCATCATCTGATAATGGTTTCATTTGAGACCATGGCTTCCTTTAAATACTGAGTTGTGTGCAACCTGTTATTTTTCCTGCCATTATTCCTTTGATCTGTTTACCAAGATTGTTCTTTTAGTTAATGAATCATAATGCAGATTTGGAGATACAGCTAATCATCAAAATTAAACATAAGACATTCTACTAGGGATTTTGTAGCTCCCTCTGAAGTATTGTTTTAGTTTCAAATCAAGTCTTCATTAATATACCCCTCAATTTTAATATGAATATTTATCGTACAACAATTTCATTTGTAAACCGCTTTACTCCAAATCAGAGAGAAAATTAGCATCATGGTCCTTCTTCACCCAGGGTGAAGAATTCATCCCATGAGATAATCTAATCAACCAGATGATTCATCATGGCTACCAATCCATCATACGAAGGTCCTTCTCATGCAAGCATTTCAATCCATGCAACCATTCTTCATGAAGTCAATGATCCCCTCACTGTTCTTTATGATTATAGAGGTTGCTGGAAGGCACTGGTCCATATCCTTAAAAAAAACAAAGAAAATTCCAAGATTGAAATCCTTCATTATAATATTTGACTACTTCAAGACTTCCTTCTAATTAGACTCCAAAAAGAAATCTCTATCTTTCCAGATTCTTGATAGGAAAAACTGATGTAGACAACTTCAAATCTGATTATGATAGGGTTTCAGAGTCCTGGTCCTTACTGATCTAACATCTTCAGCCATACTCTACAATTTGATATTGGATGATGAACACTTATAGTTGCCAAGAATTAGTGATATGGAGATAATACAATCGTTGGCTTATTTCTCAAGTCAATGGAGGATCTGAACTGATTTATTTAGTTTATAAATAGAAGTATTTTGTATTCCTTATTAGGACCATAAGCTCATAATCAGCAATTTAACCAGTTTCTCATTAAATCCTCACGACTTGCAATGTACTCCTGGAATCCCTGAAGATGTCTACTCATGAAAAATGTGCCACAAAAGATGCTTGCCAAGAATAGTGCCCAGAAGACTGTTGATTTATACTTCACTATCAACCTATACACATCTTTATACAAGACTGAGATGATCTTCCAAGATTGATTCTTTCAATGGGGTGTATATAGGGCATCAATATGAATTTAAAAAATGATTCCAGTGTTTGAAGCTTTCCTTCTTTCAAACGTAACCAAATATTCTCTGTTGAAAAACCTAATGATATGGTATAGCCTCTTATTTAATCACAATATTGCTACTGTAAATCAAAATTCTCCACAAGCTCAAGTAGATAAGATTCTGTGTGTATATATATATATATATATATGCGCGCTAAAGTCATTATTCTTATTTCACTGAGACTCGTACTATATCCACAATTCAGCAAATACTCTTCTTACTGTAGGAGACTGAGTTCAAGGTGACGAACTTTTTGTTTGTGAGATGATAAGCCTTATTTCATAGAACTGAGATGTTGTAAAACAAGAAAATAGTGATATCTTTTACTGCTGATTCCATTGAAATATTTTGAAATGTTAGTGACAAATTTACCATAGAATTTTTATGTAGACAAATATTTGCACATCAGATTAGAAGTAGAATACTTAGAGTTTTGTTCTTCAGGAGGGTAGAATGACTTCTTTAGGACAATATCTCAAACGAGTGTTGTCTGCTTCACGCCTCTGTACATTCAAAGCCACAATGTTTCAAGCATGATTTCATATTGATTAAAGATCATATCAATCTATGACCCACTGTTTTCTCTGTTGTAGTGTTTTTCTTTTGAATTATAATGTTTCCAGATTAGGCTTCAATTATTAGCCTTAAAAAATCACCCTTACCAATCACTTAAAAAGACGGATCAGAGGTCCTTGGAGGCTCTTTCAATTACTTTTTTCTACTCAGATTAGGGATCGATATTACCATCATTTCAAAAGCTAGTACTCACTTTGAAATTTTCCACAAGGTCTCACAATCTACGGCACAGATTTTAATTCGATGTAGATGATGTGAATTATAGTTAGATTATTGTTATGATTGTTCAAACATTGTCCAAACATTGTATTTACAATAACTAAAATTTTGTCCAATCTTCATTATCACAAGAACTGAAGATTAGGGGACATGGAACTCTCAACATAAGACATCATAAATAACGTCCTATCCCTAGAAAACAATATCTAGATTTCTGAATATACCTTTTGGGTCACAGTAATATGTCTCTTTTTTGATGAATCTCGACAACATAGATAATACTCTTGACTGTGGTTATTGAAATTGCCTTATTTTCAGTGTTATCCTTTTGGGAATGTACGACCTCACTCCAGTTATACGATTGGTGTTTTGTCCCTCCAAACCAAGTACTGCGGCTTTTCAAACAAGATACCACAATGGCTTGGCCATATTTCCAAAATCATAGAAGATTTCAACCTGTAAACATAGAATATCCTTCCACAAACAAATGCACATGAGTGTCTCTAAATTCAGCCAGAAATAAAGAATTAGACTTACAAAATGAGCACAGATTTGACCTACTCATTGTAACTATGCCCAAGAATTTGATTTAATGCCACAAGGAGCTCGGCCTGGGAATCCCTCTGACTTTTGATGTGATGGATACATGTGAACAAGTTTCTTAGTGATTTCATTCTCTCTTTCTTGCGCTTTTCCTCACCTACCTCTGATACCATGTTAAATTTTGGGACATGTTCTCTACTTAGTTACTTCACTAATCCATATTAGCCCATTTATCAATCCAATTTGAGTCCATTAGCAATCACATAATGGATTATCATATAAACAGTAACTAAAGAATTAACATAAATGAGAGAAGCAAGAGACAAGCCAAGAAAAGAGAACACAAGGATATGGCTCAAGCCATGGAAAATCCCTAAGATGGGGAAAACCCTTTATCAATTATTCTTATCATTAATATGAAATGTTCAACGGAGAGAATACAATAATTCAAACTCAAAATCACTTGCAAATGTTAAGGTCTAATACCACTTCCCTTAGCAAGGAGATGGCTCAAACAAAGCTACAAATCTTGCGTTCTGAGCAAGCTTAAAGGACTGTTGACTTCTATGCAATTCTGGTAGGATTGGCTAGGGAATAAACATAGTTTGCTACAACACCCCATTCATTTCCTTCTAGACCTCCTATTGACTGTGGCTTCCCTTCAAACAGACCCTCCAAATACTCATTGCCCTTAAGCCTTCTTATAGGCTTCAAAAACCATCTACAAAGCCCCCTGAAGAGGCATGATAGACTGCTGCTTCCTATGAGTAGATTCTCAGCCTCCAAAACATGGGACATAAGTTCTACGGCCTGGCTGTAGATGACCCAAAAAAGTGTGGCTTGCTTTTAGGAGAGATTCCCCATAAACATCATGCCCAAAACATCCTTAGATCAACCTTTATACACTGGCAACTTCATCTCAAACCTTGGACATGTAATAGAAGATAAGAAAGCTTAGAATAGTCCACACAAAGGCCTAGACTTGTCCCGATGAGGCTCGGCCTTCTGTCTAATGAATTTAGCCCATCAAACAACCCTGCCAAGACAATAACCTAGCCCTTCCTCCTTCACTGGAAACACCTTCCTCCTACAGCTATTTCAGAGAGTAAACAATGTGTGTGAGATCATCAAATGATGTTGGAGGACACTCTCTTTTATAGGAGGTGGAGAGGGGTTTCACTTGCAATCACCAAGCCAACAATGATAAATTACAAGAGGGAGCTTAATTTCAGAAATATATTTTCCTCATTCAAAAATAGTGATATTTAGGTTGACTTTGGTCCTCCCAAAAATAGGAATTCAGTGCCACAATTATCTTCTTTCAAGGAGCTGCCCAAAATGGAATTTGGCCCTAGTTGCAAATTTCAACAACTTCCCTCTCCTAAAAAGGGGCTTACTTCCATGTTTTCAGGGAGCTCCAACTGATAATGATAAAGGTGAAGGCTTAATCATTTATGATCATCTTTGGGAATCTTTCTTTTTGGAAAAAATAGAAATTCACACTACAAATTGTCATGCTGTCCAAATGAAAATGAATCATCTACTTGAATCTGAAAATATTGAAGGACCGTTCCTATTGAGAATGGGCAAAGTTCGAATTCAAGGTTCGGCGTTGGCGCCAATGCAACGAGTTTGAGGGGAGCTCAAGTACCCATACCTCAATATCCAACCCCATAGGATTTCATCTCTTTCAGCCTTCAAATTGAAATTAGTTATGGCTATATTTCCTTGCTTTTAACATTAACGTTCAAAGCTCTTCCATCGTGTTAAACATGGAAGGCATTTCATGACGACATACAAAGGTATTTTCTATGAATACCACTACTTTAACCGTCTTTTAAATTTTCTTGGTCTTGGCTTTATATTTAATTCTCCACATTTCTCCCACTTACTCAGACTCAGTTACAATTTCATTCTACCGTTCGCCGCCATCGTTGACAAAGCCAAGAAAATTGTCCTTTTATATATAAATTTAAAGGATAATATCATGTATTGACCATTTGAAACTCATCCCTCCTAGAATATGTTTTTATACCCAGGCACTCCCCAAAAATCTTACAATAATCATTTTAGATTTTGATTTGAATACATCTAAATCTAAATCTGTAGCAAAATAAAGTACTTTTTCTGAGGAAACATACAAATGGATTTTATTCAAGATGCGTAGGCCATGGAAAAATTTCACGCGTCCCCAAACTTCAGGCTGACCAATACTATAGAGGCTCATCCAACAAAGGCAATGGCTGTTGGTTCATATCAATACTTTGATCGACGTACTCTTCCTCAATTTCAATTATCATGCTGACGTCTAGAGGATGGAAGTGGGATGATATGACAAAATGTCTAAAAGAAATCATGGTCCATGAGTTACAGTGGTAGTGAAAAGGCCTATTAAGAGCATGGTAGGAAAATGCTTGACCTCATTGATTCCAATAGATCTTTTTGAAAACCATTTCTGGAAAAATATTACCCTGGAGATAGAAAATATGGTCTCCATTGTCGTAGAAAAGGAAAATATCCAGGTAAAGGTTGTAATTTCTCCTAATCAGTGAAGGTTGATCTTTGTTGTGAAGAAAATGGCCATATGCTGGTAGCAGGAACAATACATAAAAAAAAATGGTCTAATTATCACAGTTCTTTTGGTTTAGGAATGAAAATAGCAGCTATTCCATAAGCTTCTTACCTCAAGCTACCTGCAGACGTTATGGTGCTATCCATCCTGAAAACTTATGGTGCTCATGGAGTCTGAAATCCGCCTGCAGTTTCAGAGAGCATCAAACTAAACAAAGGAAAAGCCACAAATTACTTTCTTGTAGATGAAGGAATTCAAATACACGATTCTCAATCTATAATAACGTTGAATCGGGAGGGGAGCCATGGAAAATGAGGATTCAAAGTGTGATGAGAGGCCAGAGATTGAGAAAGATGCCGATGGGATTTCTTGCGGCTGTGAGTTAATAACTTCAAGGTTTTCAAATGGAAAACAGGAAGATGCGCGGTCATTGGAAAGCTTTGGAATAGATAGTTGCATAGGCATGCTTTAATATGCGATCTAGTACGGTTAGGATTTCACAAAATATATTAAATAACCAATAGCATCTTAAATATTGCTCACCATCGCTTACAACACACTTTACATCCATCATACACGATCATGGATGGAGAAAATATTGTTCTATGTTCGTTTGTTCGTGGTTTTACGTCTTAGTATTGCTATGATGTCTTAATACTGGTATGATGGTACACCACATGACTGCAAACGATTCGACAGTGAAAAAAATCATTGCACAATAAGACACAATCCCCATTAACCAATCAGAGTAAAAAATAAATAAATAAACAAAATAATTATTTTATTTTATTTTATTTAATATCAATATTATTAATTGTTATTTAATTTTTAATCCAAGAATAAATAATTAAAATTAATAATATATATTAATGCTCTATCCTACTACAACAAAAAAAAATAATAAATACAGAAAATAAAAATCAAATAAATAGATTGAATTGAACAAATAAATGATAAAAATTCCTAAAATATAGATTAAAAATAAATAATATAAATTTACTTTATCAAGTAATAAATTATTATCACCTTATAATATATATTATATAGTAATATGTAATACATTAATATTTTTAATAAATATGGTTTTGGCATTTTAGTAGTTTGCGGTCCTAATTGGTTGAAATAATAATTAAAAAAAAAAGCATACTCTACATGCCATATTAAAGTTCTAGTTATCTTCTTTTCAACGTATTCCATTTACCCATATTAAAATTATAATGGTCTAACAAATTAGATAATGTATTAAAATTATTAGTTAATTTTTAATATAACAATGTGCATGTTAAATTTAATATATGAACTAGCAACATGACTCTATTAACACTATTACAAACTTGTAATGTGTTAACCACTACCTAGGATTAACGAAACATAATGTCCACCAGAAAAATAACAACATTCGTTTGGATTCCAATCCTGGCCAAGCATGCTAGAGCTTTCCAATTACTTTGAATTATCGTGTTTGTTAAGGACAATCTACTCTTGAATCGCTCCGTTCAAGCTGTTGTTGCTCGGATCCAGCAAAGCTAGGGATGACAGATTTCCCATTGAAGATGGAATGGAGGCGTACAATGTATTGTTTGCCATGTGGAAAATGGTCTCCATTTTGCTTGGAAAATGAGAGAAACTTTGTTAGGTAATTATGTTGATAGGCGTTCCTCGTATTGGAGTTGGGCACTTTAATAATTTTTTTAGTTAATCTTTTTGATCGGATGGCCTACATTTAAAGATGCTAGTATATTTTCGTGGTTGCCACTATATCAATGGATATAATTCACACCACTAACTTACCTGAATGTCTAAATCACATGTTTAAACCATACTTAAATTAATTTTTTACAAAGAGTGATTAAAAATTTACTATACCATTTGTTAATCGCCAGACAAAGTGGAAAGATTAAAAATGGTTGTGAAACATACGAATCGCCATCACCATCCGTTTCAATTACCTTAGGAACACCAACAGTTTCAATTCCGCCTAGACATCACTCACCATTTCAATTCTCCTATAAGAAACGTGGCCAGAGGGATGTAAGACATTGATTTAGCATGGCAATTATTAACAGTTTCAATTTCATATAGCCATCACTTACCATTTCGATTGGCCTCCTCCATGCAGATGTTTCAATTGACCTCCTCCATGCAGATAACCCAAAGTGGAGTCTAGTGCTCGCTCTTATATTAATCATTGCCGGTTTGATAATTATTGTTGGAATTGTTGAAGGATTACTAGAATGCAAGCACTGATTACTATAAAGATTTGAAGGGCTTCTCTCGGCTTCCATCTGGTAAAAAAGGTGACAAATCTTTCATAGCCTTCCTTTTCTCTACCTACTATTTTTTTAGGTTTCAACATTGGAGAAACCCTTTCTTAGTGATTACGTTTTTAATTGTTTCCATCCTCTCTTGGCTGTCTCTAATAATTTGCTGTAGTTGGTGTCTCATTGAATTATTTCTTAAATTTTGATGTTAAATTTCATTACATGAAGGAAAGAAGGAATGCAAGAGTTTGGGAAATGAAGTAGTTGTGGAGAAGGTGCAGAGAATCACGTATGATCGAAGGATTCATAATGGATAGATAATAAGAGCCACCATCTCATCTTACAAGTATCTACACATTTTACTTCCGCGATATTTTTCCACTTTGATTCAAATGAGATGACTAGCCCGTAAAAAAAAGAATGGAATCGATTGTGTATAAATTCTCCATGATATGACTAGCCCGTAAAAAAAGGAAGGTTCTGGTCTTTTTTTTAAACGCTCTCCCAAAATTTTTAATGGTTTAATAATTTTGTATTTAATTTCCGTGGGCAACAAAAAATGACGTTTATAGAAAATGCCACGATTTCGATTAACTCTGCGTTTTTCTATTACGAAGCATAAGAATTAAATAATATATAACTGTCGAATCTTTCAGATCAACGGACAATAATGGTGAAAGAGCACGGAGTTAATTCTTGGGGAATGGTTTTGCAACAACGGGCGCCTTCAAACACCTGAGCAGTATTGAAGGGTGAGAACCCGATGCCACTCATCGAGCAACACATAGCAATGAGGAGCAGAGAGGAAACTACTTTTCAGGCGGTTAATCCTTGGGCTACTGGTCCACCTGAAATCCCTTAGAGTCGTTGGATCTTGTGCGTGCAAACCAACGGTTGTGGTTTGTCGTGCAAGTTGATTGATCCAACCAGCGACAACCGTTAGATCGAGCGCGAGATCAACAACCAAGATCTAATAGCAAATGGCATTAGAGTGAGGTCATGAATATAGAAATATGGCCTATTTAAATAAGTTGATATATGAGTTTCTGTGTAAAGACAGAGTATGGCAGAGAATAAACCTACATGCAAATTCCAGCCCGAAGACGAGATGATGGCGAGGAGTTGGAGAATGAATGAGTTTGGTCGAGGGTGGTCAACGATGTAGAAGAGGAGGGCTATTCCAGGAAGAAGCTTAGACTGTTCAAAGAACAATGTTCTAGTTTGGAAGAAAGCTTCAGAAGCAAGAGGGTGCCCGAACCTATAAGTTTCTATACACAGTATTCACTTACAGGTTACTGCTATATCGTTTGTCTTTTGTCATGCTTTTGGCTGATGTAACTTCTTCTTATTCCACAGAAAGAAAAGCATGTGTTGACCTTACAGTTGAATCTTGGCCATTGACAAGTTGAGGTGTGGTTCCAGAATAGACAAGCAAGGTTAGCTCCAGTCCTTTATTGATTCATTGTATTTTTCATGTCGAAATTCATATGGAAAGTTCCATTTTGGAATCAACAACTACATAATTGGGCCTGTAACTATGAAGAATGACTTGGAAATCAATTGTTGTGCAAATTTATAGTCTAGAAAAATTTTGATCCAATGGAGATCTTATTGTGCTGACAGTTTTATTGACTCATTTTTGTTATAGGTTAATTAAATGTTATGAATTTGTTTCAGGACGAAGCTTAAGAAAATGGAAATGGATTGTGAGCTTCTGAAGAGACATAATGAGGCACTTACAGATGAGAATAGAAAACTTCCCATAGAGTTGGAAAAACAAAAAGATTTAAAAATATATCCACCTCTTAGGCCTGCACCAACCGTTACCATGTGCCCCTCCTGTGAAAGAGTTTCAGCGGTTGATAATAGTAGCCACTTGACTTTAGCGAAATCTTGGTCTATGTTTTTAGACAGCTCTTTCCAGCAATGAATTTTCGGGTATTGATCAGAGTTTCTTTACCCGTAGTCATTGTTTAGCAATGGTGGACACCATCTCTTTGTCGAACAATTTAGGTTTTCTCTAAAGGTTCATTTTATGAAACATTTAGGGGTTCAGTATATTTTTTATTAATTGACTTCAGTTTAAAAAGCGCTCAAGTCTCTATTAATTTATTGAATGAGATGAGGCATCTTGATAAACCAAGGAATGTATAGTTGTATAGAGTGGGAGTCTATGAAATAAACATTGTATGTAAAATTCAAATGTTTATGTGAGATCATCTCTTTCTCTGAACCTTCTTGTGTTTATGAATTTTCTCATTTTTTTATTATCAATCTAAACATGTATAATAATCATTTTCATTTATTATTATTTTTAATAAAATACGATGACAATTTCTCTATTCATGCTCATAGTAAAAGTAAAGGTCATCATTATCACTAAAAGCAGTACTTATTGACTAGTCAATGCATGCATATTAATGCCTACTTAATAACTATCATTAACACGATTTTTTCTTTCAAGTTTTCATGTTTGAGTTATGCAACATAGGTAGGACACATGAAAATATTGTTATTGTAAAACGATAAATAAAAAACCTTTTTAGGTTATTTTATCGTTATTTTAAAAATGTTATAAAATTATAATTTTATTAATCATTGTTAATTTTTTTAAATTTATTAAATTTATTAATCATTGTTTAGTTTGAACAATACAACATATTTCTATTGATGATCTTAAACTTGTTAAAACAACTTAAAGTTTTTGTAAGCTCGAACCACTCATCTCAAGACACTTACAATGTGAGTTTTACCCTTTAGTGCCCCTGGTTCCAACCCTCAAGTCCCAGCACTTATACATGGAGTTTTTTATTTTTAAAAATTTTCATAGTGTGAGCTTTACCCTTTAGTGACCCTGGTTCCAGTGCTAAATTCCTAGCACTTATACATGAAGTTTTGTGTGGCTAAAGGGTTAGCCAAGGTTTTATAAAGGTTAATGAGAGGGTTTTAGTCCCGATAGGAAGGATTTGAAAGAAAGGCTTTAATAAAGTATTTTTCCCTTGGGTTTATTAATTCCCAATGGTTTATAAAATCAAATTATTGGTTTTCTTTGTTCTTCAACTTTTTAATATTAATAATTCCTTGGGTTCACAATCCTTTGAGGTTTTAGTGTTATCTCTTGGGTTTATTAATGAGATAGATTTATAATGTTAATCCTAAGTTTTATAATATTTAAATTCCTTGAGTTTATAATATTAATTCCTTATGTTTAATATTATTCCTACGCGTTTGTAATCCCATGGGTTTATTAGTCCCTTGCATTTATGATATCAATCCCTTGTAGTAAAAAATTATTTCAAAAATATATATACACACGTAGAGAGGAGAGAATGATTTAGAGGAGTCATTAGGGATCTTGGAATCTAGCTGAAGAATTAGATGAAGCTATAGAGAGGAAGCGAAATGAGAATTTATAGAGAATTGAGCAGCAAAATAGTTGAAAAACGAAACCCTGAACAAAAACCGAAAACACAGAGAAAGAACTAAAGAATGAATTAAAGTCAATTTAAAGGGATGAACGAAGAAGTGTGGTTTCAATATACGTGAACTTTTGGATCTTATAGATCAACGACGTGATGACAAAGAGTGAGAACCATCGATCTCATAGATCGACGGTCATCACACAGTGAAGGAGTGCAGAGTTAACGCAAAGAAAAGGTGGGTTTATAACCTTAGGCAGTATTTTGGGCGAGGACTATATGTTAAGTGGTTTGAGCATTGATCAACCGATTCCATACATTTCACGACACGTGGCAGAGAGTTGGAGCGAGGAAACCACTTTATCAGGTGGTTAACCCCCGTGTGTGTGGTCAACCCAAAACCAATGTGAATCGTTGGATTTTTCGGGAGAAGATCAACGGCAAATAAGTAGTGTGACATACAAAGGAGTGGACCCGATGGTGTTATGTGGTGCAGTTAATAGGTTTTGAGATCTGAAATTGCTTTATTGCATATTGGATGTGATAGAGGTCTCTGTTAACAAAACTCGTGAAGAATCGCTATTGCGATAAGCAAAAAGGTAAATCTCGAAAAGCATGCCAAGGTTGTACCAAGGCGGAAAAGGTGTGGTAAGCCTATATTTCCTTTGTAAATGGTTTATTAAGAAAATAGCACTGATAGAAGGTTTATGTGCTAAATATATATGTAACCAAGGTTTAAAGAGGAAAATGTTATATATGTGCGGCTAAAGGGTTAGCGAAGGTTTTATAAAGGTTATGGAGAGGGTTTTAGTCTCGATAGGAAGGATTTGAAAGAAAGGCTTTAATAAAGTATTTTTCCCTTGGGTTTATTAATTCCCAATGGTTTATAATATCAAATTATTGGTTTTCTTCGTTCTTCAACTTTTTAATATTAATAATTCCTTGGGTTCATACTCCCTTGAGGTTTTAGTTTTAATCCCTTGGGTTTATTATATCAATCCCTTGGGTTCATTATTCCCTTGGGTTTATATTATAAAATAAACCATGTTTATTTTAGTGTTTGTAGTATTTATATTTGGGTTTACCATTGTTGGGTTTATAATATTAGTCCTATTCTTGAATGTCACATTTTGACAAAGATTGTCTCACCATGAAAATAAAACATGTTAATTTTAGTGTTTGTAATATTTATATTTGGGTTTACGAATATTGGGTTTATAATATTAGTCCCTTGGGCTTAATATTGTTCCCTTGGGTTCATAATCAGTTGGGGTTTTAGTACTACTCCATTTGGTTTATTATTCATTTGGGTTTATAATATCAAAATCTAGGTTATTTTATTCCCCTAGGTTTATAATATAAATCGTAGCAAAACATGGTGAACCATGTTTGAATGTCGCATTGTGACAAGGATTGTCTCACCATCAAAATAAACTATGTTTATTTTAGTGTTTGTAGTATTGATATTTGCCTTTGCTCGATGTGAATTTTATAATATTAGTCCCATGGGTTTAATATTATTCCCTTGGGTTTGTTATTCATTTGGGTTTATAATATCAATCCCTTGGGTTTATTTGTCCCTTTGGTTGATGATATAAATCATGGTAAACCATTGTCAATCATAGCCAAACATCGTCAACCATAGTTGAATGTCACATTATGAGAAGAATTGTCTCACCGTCAAAATAAACCATGCTTCTTTTAGTATTTGTAGTATTTATATTTGGGTTTACCAATGTTGGTTTTATAATATTAGTCCCTTGGATGAATGTCACATTTTGACAAATATTGACTCACCATGAAAATAAACCATGTTTATTTCAGTGTTTGTAGTGTTTATCTTTGGGTTTAAACATGTTGGGTTTATAATATTAGTCCCATGGGTTTAATATTATTCTCTTGGGTTCATAATCCCTTGGGGTTTTCGTATTAATCACTTAGTTTTACTATTCCTTGGGGTTTATAATATCAATGCCTTGGGTTTATTATTCCCTTAGGTTTATAATATCTATCATGGTCAACCATTGTCAATCATAGACAACCATGGCCAACCATGGTTGAATGTCACATTGTGATAAGGATTCTCTCACCATGAAAATAAACCATGTTTATTTTAGTCTTTCTAATAATTTATATTAGGGTTTACCAATGTTGGCTTTATAATATTAGTCCCTTGGGTTTAACATTATTTCCTTTGGTTCATATTCCCTTCGGGTTTTAGTATTAATCCTTTGAGTTTATTATTAACTTGGGTTTATAATATCAATCATCGTCATCTTTATGTTTATCTTGTGTTTGTAATATCAATTCCTTGTGCTTCTTGGTCCCTTAGGTTTTTAGTATTTATCCGTTGGGTTTAATATTATTCCCTTGGGTTAATAATCCCTTGGGTTTTAGTATTAATCCCTTAGGTTTATTATTCATTTGGGTTTATAATATCAATCCCTTGGGTTTATTATTCCCTTTGGTTGATAATATAAATCATGGCAAACCATTTTCAATCATAGCCAAACATCGTCAACCATGGTTGAATGTCGCATTGTGACAAGAATTGTCTCACCGTCAAAATAAACCATGTTTATTTTAGTATTTGTAGTATTTATATTTGGGTTTACCAATGTTGGTTCTATAATATTAGTCCCTTGGTTGAATGTCACATTTTGACAAATATTGACTAACCATGAAAATAAACCATGTTTATTTTAGTGTTTGTAGTGTTTATATTTGGGTTTAAAAATGTTGGGTTTATCATATTAGTCCCATGGGTTTAATATTATTCCCTTGGGTTCATAATCCCTTGGGGTTTTCATATTAATCATTTAGTTTTATTATTCCTTGGGGTTTATAATATCAATGCCTTGGGTTTATTATTCCCTTAGGTTTATAATATCGATCATGGTCAACCATTGTCAATCATAGACAACCATGGCCAACCATGGTTTAATGTCACATTGTGACAAGGATTCTCTCACCATGAAAATAAACCATGTTTATTTTAGTCTTTCTAATATTTATATTAGGTTTTATCAATGTTGGGTTTATAATATCGATCATCGTCATATTTATGTTTCTCTTGTGTTTATAATATCAATCATCATCATCTTTATGTTTCTCTTATTTTTGTAATATCAATTCCTTGTGCTTCTTGATCCCTTAGGTTTTTAATATTTATCCGTTGGGTTCACTGGTTCCTTAGGTTTATAATATTAAAGAGTTAAGTTTATTAGTTCCTTGGGTTTATAATAGTAGTCCTTTTTGTTTAATATTATTCCCGTTGGTTCATAATTCCTTGGGATTTTAGTATTAATCCCTTAGGTAATAATAAACAAAAGAGACTAATATTATAAACCCAATATATACAAACCCTAAGATAAATATTAAAAATACTAAAGCCTAAGAATAAATAATAAGAATAATAATAATAATAAGATATATATTATTATATTATTATTATGAGTTTATATTATTTATATAGAATTCATATAAAAATCATAATATATATTATATATATATATATATATATATATTATTATATCTAAGAAATATAGTGCTATTATTTGTAGAGTTATTAATTATCATAATAATTGGTCTTATATTATTATTATTAATATTATTATATTATTATTATTATATAATTATATTTGTATATTATTATAATATTATAATAAGATATTATTATCGGAGCCTTTTACACTATCGGGAGCATTACATTGCTCCTTTACACTAAAACACTGGGACATCAACATTTAGCGAAATACACAGGAATACGGGAAAAAACCCTGCTTTGAACCCATGGCCGGACTTGAAAAATAATACACGGACACCTATAATTATCGCCAGGTCCACTCTTGGTCCATCGCAAGTCCGCTGCTCCACTTTTATGAACCCTAATAAGTGATCGCTCTGATCTCTAATCGCCGATTGGCGCTTTATCGCTATCGACATATCGACATATCACATATCCACTGTCTCTGCGCTTGATCTCTGAAATTAGTGATCAACAATTAGATCGCGACTGTCCATCTGAATCTCAATCCGACAGTCCACAATTAATCGCATGATCACGATCGCATTGATTCAAAGGTTCATTCCTTGCCACCTCAATGCGCCGATCTAATCAATCCTATGGACTCGATAAGGGTATAGGTTCCCGTCGATAACATTTCAAGTCCAGATTTCGGATCCGACTATGTTTTGCATTACATTGTAGTGTATATCATATTTACGCTTTAAAGCCACCGTTTCTCTACCATACTCTACTTTCACACAAGACACCCATATATAATGATTCATTCACTTAGTAGTGGATCACCATCAATCCTTACAATGATCGATGGTCGATCAAACCCGTAACGCTGGAATTTAACTCATTTATGAAATACACACTGAGGTTATCTATCTATATAATACACAGGCATACAATTCAACACTGAAACACACTTTTCTATTATATACAAAAAAATCACATACTAAGGCATTTCAGCCTTAGTACAAACTCCCTCTTGAATACATTGCATCTATCACTGTTACACAATTTCTATTCTACGCTCTCTATCTCTCTATCTATTAATGTCTCACGATATAAATAGAACACACAGGTTCATCATTATAGGAATATTGGATCGGATCACTAAAAGGATCTGACCAATCCTCTCCTTGATTTCCTCAACAACCCTTAAATTCTCTATACGCATACATATGGTAGATAATTACATTAATTAAGTCTTCTAAAGACTTATAGCTTCCATCATTTAAGCTCTATTTTAACAAAATTTCCCTTGTTTTGCTCTGATGGTCCACGTCCTCCTTACTTCCTCCACTTCGGATTCCTCTTTTAATGAGGAGTGCCGGATGCTCCTGCATCATTATTCGTGAGTCAAACATGGTTTATTATAATGTTGACCATGGTCCAACATGGAATTGTGATAGGAATTGTCTCAATATGTAAATCAATTATGGTCGATCATGTTTATTTTAATGTTTATAATATTTTTCTTAGGGTTTATATACGTTGGGTTTATAATATTAGTCCCTTGTATTTAATACTAAGTTCGTCATGAGTATCTAAACTACCCCAGATTTGGGGAAACCAGCGTAACATAGCAAAAACCATACAAATATCCCGAATCAAACACCAAAGGAAAACCATAAATATGACCTGGACCCAACCTTTATGGAAAAAACCAGAAGAAGTTTTGACATGGCACCACCTGGTGCAAATGGAATTATGACAAGCCCGCCTATCGTTCGGACAAATAATAAAAAAAACAAGTAACTGGGTCAAACCCGTCAGCGAAAAAAATCTGAGTTGGCGCGTGGGTGCCAACGGATGCCACGTGGCTTCACTTGGGATCATCTTGGTCAGGTGTCTCCTCAACAATGGGGCAAGCGTAATGATCCCAATCTTCATCCTCCTCCACTGCGTCACCTTTCACTACACTACGTGGAGGCTCCCTCGTAGGCTAGGTGCCACTCAAACTGCCAGTTAAAGCCATCGTGATAGAAGCTCCAGCTGAGCTGCCACCTGGTTGCTGAATGTCGCTAGTGTATTCTCCTTCTGCATGCAGTCCGCCATGCTTAATTCCCCTGCCTTCATCCTTCAGGTTCTTCTCAAAACCATGACCAACTCCATGACTTCGCTCCTCCTGAATTTGCTCTTCAAAATTTCTCACGTGAGCACAGTGCTACTCACTTTATTCAAAGAAAACAATGGTGACATTAGCAGTTATGATGGGCCTGTTCAAGCTACTCTGGAACCTGAAGTGGGATGCAAATGAGGAATTGCAGTGTAGAGCCTAAAGTCACTATGCTCAACCATTGAAGCCTACACATGACCTCGACCACTGCGCGTTTGAGGATAGTGTCTATGAGAGGAGTTGGGAGGGGGATAATTCTCATCGGAATGAGGAGGTGAGGTAGGAACAGAGCTTTGCGTTGCTTGTGGGCGAGTGTTGCCACCATAGGTGCCTCCTCTGTGGCTCCTCATACTGTGATAGACCATATCAATGTGGTTAGAATGGAAATCAGCTGGACAGAAGGCCGAGAAGGAGAACAAGTTCTAAACAGAGGGTGATTATGCAGGATTCGAAGGGAAATGCCTGGAATGGGAGAAATGATGCCCATTTCCAAGGTCAATATAAGACAAAAGCTAGCATCGGGTGCCGATAACAATTCTGCTACAGGGATTTCCTGCCTGAGGTGGGAAAATGCTGAGGGAAGGAGGAGAGACAGAGGGGTCGAAAGGCTCCATGTTATGGCCAACTGCATCTAGATCTCGACCTGAGTGGCCATTTAATGCTGCATGCAAGTTGGCCTGCATATGTTTCAAGTGAGCTTGGAATGGTGCGCTATCCATCATCTGGCAGGTCCGAACGCTGTCGGTCCGTCGGGTAACCATTAATTATCTCAGAGTTCACCCGCATTCGGGTTATTCCTTTGGGTTTATTATATCAATCCCTTGGGTTTATATTATTAGTCCCTTTTGTTTAGTATTATTCCCTTTGGTTCACAATCCCTTGGGGTTTTAGTATTAATCCCTTAGGTTTATAATATCAATTGCTTGGGTTTATTATTCCCGAGTCAAACATGGTTTATTATGATGTTGACCATGGTCAAACATGGAATTATGATAAGGGTTGTCTCAATATGAACATTAATGATGGCCGATCATGTTTATTCCAATGTTTATAATATTTGTCTTAGGGTTTATAATATTAGTCCCTTGGGTTTAATATTATTCCCTTGGGTTCATAATCCCTTATGGTTTTAGTATTAATCCCTTGGGGTTTTAGTATTAATCCCTTAGGTTTACTATTCCCTTAGGTTTATAATATCAATCATGGTCAACCATTGTCAATCATAGCCAACCATGGTCAACCATGTTTGAATGTTGCATTGTGACAAGGATTGTCTCACGATCAAAATAAACCATGTTTATTTTTGTGTTTGTACTATTTATATTTGGGTTTATCAACATTGGGTTTATAATATTAGTCCCTTGGGTTTATTATTCACTTTGGTTGATAATATAAATCATGGTAAACCATTGTCAATCATAGCCAAACATTGTCAACCATGGTTGAATGTCGCATTGTGACAAGAATTGTCTCACCGTCGAAATAAACCATGTTTATTTTGGTATTTGTACTATTTATATTTGAGTTTACCAATGTTGGTTTTATAATATTAGTCCATTGGTTTAATGTTGCATTTTGACAAAGATTGACTCGCCATGAAAATAAACCATGCTTATTTCAGTGCTTGTAGTGTTTATATTTGGGTTTAACAATGTTGGGTTTATAATATTAGCCCCATGGGTTTAATATTATTCCCTTGGGTTCATAATTCCCTGGGGTTTTCATATTAATCACTTAGTTTTATTATACCTTGGGGTTTATAATATCAATGCCTTGGGTTTATTATTCCCTCAGGTTTATAATATCGATCATGGTCAACCATTGTTAATCATAGACAACCCTGGCCAACCATGGTTGAATGTCACATTGTGACAAGGATTCTCTCACCATGAAAATAAACCATGTTTATTTTAGTCTTTCTAATATTTATATTAGGGTTTACCAATGTTGGATTTATAATATTAGTCCCTTTGGTTTAACATTATTTTCTTCGTTTCATAATCCCTTGGGGTTTTAGTATTAATCCTTTGGGTTTATTATTAACTTGGGTTTATAATATCAATCATCGTCATCTTTATGTTTCTCTTGTGTTTGTAATATCAAGTCCTTGTGCTTATTGATCCCTTAGGTTTTTAATATTTATCCGTTGGGTTCGCTAATTCCTTAGGTTTATAATATTAAAGAGTTGGGTTATTAGTTCCTTGGGTGTATAATATTAGTCCTTTTTGTTTAATATTATTCTCGTTGGTTCATAATCCCTTGGGATTTTAGTATTAAACCCTTAGGTAATAATAAACAAAAGGGACTAATATTATAAACCCAATGTATACAAACCTAAGATAAAATATTAAAAATACTAAAGCCTAACATAATAATAATATAATAAAATAAATGAGTTTATGTATTATAATAAATTCATATATAATCTATATATAAAATATATAGAATATAGTTGCTATTATTGGATAGTTATTAATTGTCTAAATAATTGGTATTGTTATATATAATTGATTATTCGTTTTTAATAAGAAAGTATATTTGTATATTATTATAATAATTAATAATAACATAATATTATTATAATATTATAATTAGATATTATTATCGAAGCCTTTTACACTATCGGGAGCATTACATTGCTCATTTACGTTAAAACCCTGGGACATCAACATTTATCAAATACACAGGAATACAAGAAAAAACCCTTCTCCGAAGCCATGGTTAGACTTAAAAAATAATACACTGGCACTTATAATTTTCGTCTGGTCCGCTCTTGGTCCATCGCATGTCTGTTGCGCCACTTCTCCGACCCCCGATAAGAGATCGCTCCGATCTCCGATCGTCGATTGGCGCTTTATCACTATCGACGTATCAGCATATCGCATATCCACTGTCTCTTCGCTTGACCTCTGTGATTAGCGATCAACGATTAGATTGCAACTGTCGATCCGAATCTCAATCCGACGGTCCACCCTTAATCGTGTGATCGCGATCACACTGATTCAAAGGTCCGTTCCCTTTCACTTCAATGCGTCGATCTGATCAGTCCTACAGACCTAATAAGGGTATAGGTTCCCGTCTATAACATTTCAAATCCGGTTTTCATATCCGACTGTGTTTTGCATTAAATCTTAGTGTAAATCAGATTCACGCTTTAAAGCCACCATTTCTCTGCCATACTCTGCTTTCACGCAGAACACCCATATATAACGATTCATTCACTTAGTAGTAGATCGCCATCGATCCTTACAGTGATCTATGGTTGACCAAACCTATAACACTGGAATTTAACTGATTTATGAAATACACACTCATGTTATCTATCTATATAATACACATGCATACAATACACTTTTCTATTATATAAGAATATAGTTGTTATTATTTGTATAGTTATTAATTATCATAAATAATAAATAATTGGTCTTTATTGTTCTTATTATAATAATATTGATTATATTATTATTATAATAATAATTATATTTGTATATTATTATAATAATAATATAATATTATTATAATATTATATCAACCCATTATTATTATTATTATTATTATTATATTTTATTATATTTATTATTATAATATTAAATATAATATTTTATATAGTAATACATATAAATAATCTGGTTGTTAATATTTATATAGTTATTAATGATGATGATGATGATGGTGATGGTGGTTAACGTTCGCTAGGACCAAACATTGGTCTATCAAACCTAAAGAAACAAATTATTTATTTTGATTTAAGATTTTATTATTATGCTCAAAAAGCTTGGAGAGAAGCCTCCCGAGCTCACTATAATTTTGACATTTTAAAAGGCTAGGAAGGTCAGTATTGTAACAAAGATTGTGAAACTGAGATCTAATGTGGTTGTACACGGGGCACTCTAAGAGGAAGTGGTTTTCATCCTTGATGTTCCTATTTTCACATATATGGCAGATCCTTTCCATCCATGGTGTTTTAGGAACTGCCCAACGACCTGATTCAATATGGAGCTCATGAGAATTCGTTCTAATATTTTCTATATTAATTTTCTTCTTTGAGCTAGTTAAAATAGAGAGATACTTTTGATCTTCTAGGGTGGGGTTGATGACCTTCTTATAGTAACTTAATTTTCTTTTAGCCACTAAAACTTTCTCACACCACATTTTTTCTTTGAACTTAGAAGTAGCAATATCTTTAATGTTATTAATGTTTTGCAAGGCATCATTCTCATTGATCTCCCAATAGTTTAACCAAGCCCTTGTGTGTTTATGCCACCCCCGATTGAGCCTTAGGTGGTTTTGGCTAGAATTTAAAGCTAGCTTAGGAAGTCTATGATCGTCTGTGCTATTGAGTTTGTGCTTGTACAGGCAAAACCTAATCATAGCTAGGCTCTCAATAGGGGAAATACCTACTTCTATAAGGAGAATAGGATAGGGTGTATTACTTTTAATTTTCAGGTTATAAGTTATAAAATGGTTCTGGATTTGCTCAATCTTTCTCCATGATTCTCTGGAGATACTGCAACCCCAAACCTCACAGCCATATAAGATAACAGGAGTGACTAAAGTTTCAA
>APFE031484032.1:5075-33364 GCA_000404065.3 Pinus taeda | reverse complement strand
CTTCACCAAAGCGCTTGGAAGAGAAAAGCTTGAAAGATTCAGAACGATGCTTGGACTCACCGACATCCCTTCATATTACGGGGGGGAATGTTGACACCTAATCCGAAACGGATGGGTGAACCGGACAGTCATCCAGAAGATGAACTGATCTGTTTTATTTGTATATATAAATGTAGATTACCTAATGAATAATAACATCAGTTTTCTCTCGCTCATTAAGCCTGGAGTTACCCTAGCCTGACAGTTGGGATTAATTTTCGAACAGCGAAGGGGAAGTAGAAACCATCAGTCTGTCATTGTAACATATGTAAGCTGAGAAAGACGACTTATTGTTTGACCCCATGAGGATCACGTCGTTGAGAGATTTATTTGGTGGAGATAAAGTTGTTTCAGTCTGGTAAGATTTGCAAGCCTCGAAAGATCCTGAATTCTCAATTCCTTTGAATTCGAGAGATCGAGTACTTGCAGGCTAGACAGATTTCCGAGCTGCCCCGGAACGACGCCAGCAAATCCTACTATGGACAGGTTAAGGTATGTCAACAGTCCCAGCTCTTGGGGAATATGTTGTCCTGTAAAATTATTGAAGGCAACACTTGAATTCTTTAAATCCCTTATTTAAATCAACACTGCATGACGGAAGGCACCGCTTAAACTGCAATTATTCAAATCTACCACGACAACATGGCCAGTCCATCTGTCACAAGAGACACGGTCCCACCGGGTGAGATATTCCATGAAGCTAAATGCCCAATAGGATCATGCGAACCGCTTTTAAGCCAACAGAGACTTCATTTCATTATTCAAATAAATCTTCTCACAATAGGCAGGCGTGAATATGCCTGAAAAAAGCTACACAACATATGAAATTTTGTATTAAAGAACTCAGCATGCTCTTTTGCATAATACCTATCAATAGCCGTTATTGCTTCAAGGAACTGTATTTGTATTTCATGCCACCTGTTTTCTTCATTGCTGTTATAATCATTTTATCTTGGCGCCTGGTATGTAAGATCTCTGATCCAGTATGGACTTTAAAGAACACAAAGACTCATGAATCCCAACTCGCACTCAAACTCAGAACATTGTACGATTGGCTTAAAGCTCATTCCACAACAATCTTCTAGGAGAATTTGATTTACATGCATAATACACTCACTATTGTTCAGATTGAAAATGATGTGAAGGAAAATGCCTTAAATATGAAAACCATGAAATTTCGTTTCGATGGATTCAAGCATAAGTGGTCGAAAGAGATATTTTGAAGCATAAAAGTGCGAGAACTTGCTAGCTTATGACGGTAAATACCATAAAGCTTCAAATTTTGATTCACCTTGTGTGATATACAAACTTTCTATAATTAATTTATAACAGTAGTGATTGTAATCCACCCTATACCCTCTGAATGTGAATATAATAAAACTGCCCTAGTTGCCTATTGCTTTGAAAATAAATAAATATGGGGTATGCTACCATGTCTTTGCCTGTGGTTATTCGACTTATGGGTTTTGAAACTCCGTGCTTTCCCATCCATTCCTATGATTAGGAAGCACAAGCCAAGTCAAGAATTAAAGGATAGTAAAGCTAAGTCAAGTCAATACAATAGCAAGCCAATCAAAGGCTAAGGGATCATAAGCATGCCTACGCTCTTCATCCAGCGCTACCAACAGAAATGGGTAATTGTTCGGGCATTAAGCGACTGCTTGATTAAAGTTTTATGGGATATTTTACTATGAATGCAAAGTCAAAATTTACAACCTTTCATCAAATTTACTTTTTGAAAATTGAAATTTCAAGAATATAATACTTATGTTTAAGCTCCATATCGTAATCCAACACTTCAACATGTTATTATTATATTGTCCACAGATGGTATTACGTATTTAGTTTTATTTTTAAGTTCCATATCGTAATTCAACGCTTCAACATGTTATTATAATATTGTTATATTGTCCAGAGATGGTTTTACGTATTTAGTTTTATTTTTAAGCTCTATATCGTAATCTAACGCTTCAACAGGTTATTATTATATTGTCCATAGATGATATGATATTATGTATTTAGTTTTACTATTTACGGTGTATTAATTTGTTTAAAAAAAAATTGGCCACTTTTAAGATGAGAAACTCAATTTTTGTGTATTTAGTTTTACTTTTAAGTTCCATATGGTAATTTAACACTTCAACATGTTATTATTATATGGTCGAGACATGATATTATTAAGTATTTAGTTTTATTATTACTTTTGTATTAATTTTTTTTATCAAAAATTTCTGCCATTTATTTATAGTTTAAGATTGGGAACTTAATTTTTGTTATTTTTTATTATTATTTACATTTATCTATTTGTAAATTTTATTGGTTGAGGTAGTTGTTAGTACTTTTATTTTTTTATTAGTTATGCCTTTTTTAGTTTATTTTCTTTATTTACCTTTTTCATTTTCTATTTTTTTTTATGAATTATATAAGTAATATGAAACAATTAAACACATTTTCCAATATATTTTATTATTTTTTAGTTTTATTAATTTTTAATTTAACTTATACCTTCTTCTTTTTTCTATCTATTTTCTATTCCAATTCTATTAATCATAATTGTTAAAAAATAAAAGTTTTATTGATATATAGTTCCTAATTTTTAGATTATCTCATGAGCATTTCTTTCCTAACTTCATTGAATTTGTTTTATTTAAGTGTAGGCCTCCAAAATATATCAAAAATTAAAGAAATTGATCTTATTACAAGAAATTGAATTCAAAAAATTGATCTCCTTGAATTCGAAAAGTTTTTTTCTTTTCTCTTTTAGTGTGTATGCGATTAACGTTTGTGTATATCTAGAAAGATTTGAAACTCCAGGCAAAGTGGACACTTGTTTGGCCACAAATCCAATGCAATTTTAGGGATTCAAATTTCATGGTGCAAAGTTTGGGGTATCGGATCCAAACTAATTATACCAATAACCAAGATCTCACTTTGAAGTTCTAGAGATTACTTGACCTTTATTAGGAGATTAGTCTTCAATTTCTCATCTCTTTCAATTGGTTTGTTAAATTTCGTTTACCTTCTTTTCTCGAACCAAACACATAAGATTGGTCTCATTTACGATGCAAAAAATTAATGTGTGAATTTTCTTAAAGTCATTTAATCTAGTGCAACTTTATTCTTGGTTTTATTCAAAGTAGTTCAAAGTAGTTGTGTCAAATTCAACCAATTTAAAACTAAATCACAAATCATAACAAACTAATAATATTTAGAAAATATTTGAAAAGGGCTGATGATATATTTTATTTATTTTAATATTTTAAAAAAGTTAATGATTTTTTTAAATTTTGACAATATGAAATGTTTTAGGAACTAAGTATTTTGGTTAGAAACTTAAGTGTTTTCATATCTATCTATAATTACTAGCGGTTTAATTATAATTTAGTTGTTAAAATATAAATTAGTTGTGCTACTTATAATTTAGTTGTTAAATCAATAGTAAAACAACTATTAGTGTTTATTATTCATAAATATTAATTAATTTGTCTTTACAATTCAATTTAAAGATTAATTTAATACTAAATTAGAAATTATAGATTATCCCAAATCCAACCTATCTAATAGAAGTTAAAAATAATAATAAAAATTTTGTTCCATATTCCCCTCCCTTCACTACCACAAATATAGTGTAATATCCCACGTTAACGTAAATATTTGTTTTTACTACAACCTAACAAAGTATTACTTTTCTTTAAATTATAAATTGTTCTTAAATTAAGTTATGAAAAGGAATTTTGCAGTCATTAGTAAATAATGTTTTTTTTATTAATTAGTTAAAAGAAGCAGTTACCCATTCCAAGAAAGAAAACAAAATCTTGGAAAGTATTTGAAAGGAAAGATCAAGAGGATAGGGGTATCTCAGATCAGAAAGAGGAAAATTGTGATGAGAGGTCGGACACTTTAGCTACGTCTGGTTAAGACCAGATAGCTGGATATACACTTCGTCTCGAATGAGAGAAAGAATTCCCTGGTTTAGGGATAGCACGGGGGGAGATTTACTAGCATAGTATATCTCACGGTAGGGAGGAAAACAAAGTGGAGGTCTATGTATAAATCAAATCTAGAAGCATCGAACTCAGATAAGTTATAATCTGTTGGGAACTTCATAATGAAATAAGTGAGATTCTATGGTTAAAGCTTAAAATTACATAGATAAATAAGTCTTATTGTGATTTGTTAATTGATTTAGAGTTATTAAATGAATTAATTATCTGGTCTTTTGATCCTAGAAATTATATCAGTAGGGTATCTTCTAACAAAAGGAAATAATTTTTTATACTAATTACATGAACAAGAAACATAAACCACTTTCACTACTCAAAATGAAAATTACAGTAAATATTAAGGAAAACAGTGAATATAAATCCATGAAAGGAAAGCTAGTAACTGAACAAGTTGAGTAGTGAATACAATAAAATGCATATACAAAATAATGTATTATAAATAGATAAGTTCAGTTGAAAGGATTTACAAAAGATTTCATTCCATAGGAATTTTAAGAATAAAAGACTGGTAAAACAAATAACCAAAAGGAAGTAAAGTCTATTCTTTAAAACAAAAAGAACCCTTATAGGGTTTAGTCATTTTGTTTGTACAATTGAAAACAAATAAACATCAGAATTCCTTTGAATAGCTATTTACATTAAAATAGGTATCTCGATCACAAACCCTAGCTGTTTACATAATTCTAGCAGATTCTAGATCTAAGTTAGATGGAAAGAAAATAGTATAGCACAAGTATTACGAAATTGCCCGACACTCCTCAAGGGAATCCATGCGCACTAATTACTTTTCACAAGATTAAAGCTTTAACATTCAAACTCTATGCAGAACAAGAAATTGTAAATACAAAATTAAGAAAATCTAAACTATCACCAGACTCGACATGGAATGCTATGAAGCGCTTTTGCCTTTACCTAGACCAAAGATCATTCCAACCTTTGTCATATTAAAATCAAAGACTTCTCAAAAGGAGACTAAGAAAGATCTCGACATTTTTCAAATACATAGCTTATTATGATAAATTCAAACCCTACTGTAAACCTATAGAAATATATCAACAAACTATCATGAATCAAAGCCTTAACAAAGGAAAAATAGATTGAATTTTAAAAAAATGAAATGTTACATTCTTATAGTTTTCAAATAACCATGGGAAATAACGGTATGAGAAATAGAGCCAGAGTTACAAACTATGACTGAAGCCATTTAAAACTTATATAATTATGGAACCAATAGTATAGTAGGACAAAGGCTTCCATAAGCCGAGAAAGGAAAACTTCCTAAACATAACATCAGAACTCTATGTAAAGCCCGACCCTCTGGCCATAGAACCTTGCTAAAGAAATGACTCTAGGAATTCAACACCCAATGCCTGGTGGGTTCTTCCTCCTGGACGACGAAGCCGGTAAGAGGGTTTCAACCTCGGCACCATCTGGAGCCTACGACACCTGAAAGAAATTCCGCAAAGCACAACAAATAACCAAGGATTAGATGATTTTCCTTGATAAGAAATTGTAACAAAGAAATGATCAGCTCAAAAGCTGATAAAAGCTCACCATTGAATAACAACATGAAAACCTTGTCGCAGCAGTTGAACTCCAGGACTCCCAAGCATCTACAGCAGTTGGAAAAAAATCCTGGATACAACCGAGAGGTCGGGCAATGAAGGTGGTGGACAAGCAGGTCCCTACATCAGGCAAAGCAACCAAATGAACCAGGTCCCAAGTCACCAAATCGGAGCAAAGCCGAAGTCCAACGGGGTTCCAGAGAAACACAATGCCAAATAGGGACAAAACCACTGGGAGGTAAAGGTCAAAACCCTCGGGTACTGTATGATCAACTGAGTTGACAAGGGTCATCGATGAGGGAGACAGATCCCAAGGAAGGTGTTGCAAGTGGTCCACTCAGTGCATGACAATATGCCACCTAGACCTGGATAACCAGGGCCATTAATAGGACATAAATAGATGGTGGGCTCTTAAGAACTGGAATCAATTGTATTAAATGCCAATTACAACCAATACCAAGTTTATTAAATATGAAACGATTGTTATTCATAAGTTAAATGATATCGCATGTGTATAATCCTGCTTTGGGTTATGAGACCAATGCAAAATAAATATTAAGGCTTAAACTATCATTTTATATCCATGCTTTATAATGGTTGTCTTTAGTTTTATAAAAATAAAAATTAGGCTATTAATATGTCAAGATTTGATTGAAGTCAACACTCTGGTAATATAGTAAAACAAAGGAAAAAAAAATACTTTCTTATATATATTATATATATATATATATATTATATACTATATATGTTAATATATATATACTATATATAAATATATATATATATGGGTTACATATGGTATCAGAGCGGCCTAGGTTTCCAAAACTGAGACCTCTGGAGTAAAAAATAACAATCTTAGTGTTGTGCATCTAGGAGGCAGCAAAAGTCAGTATTAGGTGAACTGGGAATCCACTACACAGTTCTGTATTGGGAATAAGACCAACACCATTTCAGGAAGGTAATCGTGAGGTTTGGGTGCAACTGGGGGATGAGTCACAAAATCCCAATACAGACATCCAGATGATTGTACAAGAATTGAAAGGTGAAATGGCCCGACTCCGGGTAGACAACTAAAGATTGATGTAGGAACAAGAAATGATTTTGAAAAGCCTATCATATACACAGAATCATCGACCCCTAGTTCCCAGCCCCGAGCGCGACCATACAACTGGGGAAAAATAATTCTAAACTGAAAATGTGGAAACGGGGGGAGGTGACGAAAACCAATTAGAAGAATCAGGTAATGTGTCCAATCATAATACTCAGAAAAATCAGAAAATTGAACTCCAAGGGGAATTTCAGAAAATCAAGCCGCCTCTCTTTGATGGTGAGCAAGAGGAGGCAGTGGAAGCATGGCTAATTAACATGAATAAGTATTTCTGGTTGTATGAGTATGATTACAATTTGAAGGCACGTCTCACCATTTTCTAGCTTCAAGGGAAAGCCACGTTATGGTGGGAGGAGGTAAAAACCGTCCGAGGGGTCAATGAGCAAAATATAACATGGGAGAAATTCCAGAATTTTTTTAAAGAAAAATATCCAATCGAAAGTTTTTATGATGAGAAAGCAAAAGAATTCCATGATCTCCACCAGGGCCAAATGACCATGGATGAGTTTATAATAAAATTTACAAGGAACGACTATTCATGAAGGAATGGCTAGAATTTGACAACCCAAAAACCATGGATGAAGTCATTTGGGAAGCACGGATCTGTTATCAACAAAATAAACCAAAGGGTGACTCGAGCAAAAAGTGGGCTGATAAAGAGGGAAATAAATTTATTCCCAGCCACAAGGGGAATAAGGGCATTAGCAACAAAGGCTCATATAAAAGACAAGCTAACCGAAATGTGAATAAACCCAGATTTAAAGTACTAGGTGAAACCAGGACAAATGAACAGGCTAGCAGAAATGAAGCTGAATTTGTTAACAGACCACTTGTACAGTGTTGGGGGTGTGAAGGACTACATTACATCAAAAATTGTCCCCATCGCAAGGGAGCAGATCAGATCTCTCAAATTCAAGAGGCATCTACAGTGGGAGAAGTGGCTAGGAGCATTCCTAAAATTAATGCATCATTAAAAGATCATTAGGTAGAAATTCAGCTGACTATGGTTGAATTTGAAGGTACTATTTTTTACCAAACCTATTCTATTTTAATAGATCTCAGGGCCACTTTAAGTCACATTAGACCTAGGATAGTGGAAAGATGTAAACTACAAGCTGTAAAATTTAAAAACCCACGGTTAGTAGAACTAGCCACATGAGCAAAAAGGAGAGTTTTGTCTAATGTGAGCAATTGCCCTTTAAAATTAGTTAGTCAACCTATTATAGCTGATTTGAATGTGTTACCCCTGGGGTAATACGACATTCTTATAGGCATGGATTGGCTAGAGAAACACTGGTCCCTCATAAATTGTAAGACAAAAACTGTTAGTTTTTGTGATGAGGTAAGGGAGAGACACAAAATTCAAGGTGTACAAAAACCTATGCAATTAAGGCCTATAACAGCCTCTTAATTAGCCAAATGTGTCAAAAAAGGTTTTCAATTTTATGCCATACAAGTAGGGCATGTTGACTCTAAAGATAAATCTGTATCACTAGAGAATATACCTGTGATACAAAATTTTCCAAATGCATTTCCCAAAGAAATACTCGGCCTACCCCCAAAAAGGGACATAGATTTTACCATTGAGCTAATTCTGAGGGCTACCCTAGTTTCTCAAGCACATTACCGAATGAGCATACTAGAGCTAACAGAGTTAAAGATGAAACTTCAAGAGTTGCTTGATAAGAGGTATCACCATCCCAGTGTGTCCCCTTGGGGAGCTCCACTGTTATTTGTTAAAAAGAAAGACGGAACCCTGCGAATGTGCATGGATTACCTCTAGCTAAATACATTGACCATTAAAAATAAATAACCCCTTCCTAGTATTCTTGAAGATCGATCTTTGTTCTGGGTATCATCAGATCAGGATAAAGGAGGAAGATATTGCAAAAACTGCATTCAGGACATGTTATGGACATTATGAGTTTGTGGTTTTACCGTTTGGGCTAACTAACACCCCAACCACCTTCATGTGTCTCATGAACAACATATTCCATCAGTTCTTATATAAATTTGTATTAATATTCATTGATGACATACTGATCTACTCTCAGAACATGGAGGAGCATAAGGAGCATCTCTGTATCGTTCTACAAATCCTAAGACAACACCAACTATACGCCAAGTACACTAAATTTGATTTCTTTAAAGAGAAAATCCATTACATGGGAAACTTCATCACTAAGGACGGAATTGTGGTAGATCCGGAAAAGATAAGAACCATTATGGAGTGCTCGGTGCCAAAGGATGTTGCCGATATAAGATCATTTATTGGCCTAGCTGGTTACTATCGAAGATTTGTGGAGGGTTTCTCTAGAGTGGCATATCCTATTACCTCTCTACAAAAGAAAGGAAAAGCTTTCAAATGGGCTCCTGACTATAAAAGGAGCTTTGATAAGCTCAAACATCTTCTTACCACCGCACCTATTCTGAGCATTGGTGATCCCAACAAGGAATATGTGGTTTGTACGGATGTTATTAAGGAAGGCGTGGGTGGCATAGTAATGCAAGAAGGCAGAGTGGTGGCATATGAATCTAGAAAAGTTAAAGAATATGAACAAAATTATTCAGCATACGATTTGGAACTGACAGCGGTCATTCACACCTTAAAAATGTGGTGGCATTACCTATTAGGTAAGAAATTTCTGTTAATGACTAACCACCATAGTCTGATTAATTACTTCAAACAACCAACTTTAAATGCCAGGCAAGCTCATTGGGCAGACTTCCTGAGTGAATTCGATTTCAAAATCAAACATTTAAAAGGAAAGGAAAACCGGGCAGTAGAGGCTTTAAGTCGGAAGGTAAACTATTTATATGAAATTTCCTTCAGTTAATCACAAACTACTTTTTTTGGGCATATTCAAGAATCTACCATTCAGGATTTAACATATAAACATTTATGGCAGCAAGCAAAAATTCCAAACAACCATGAACAACAAATGGGTTATGAAATAAATTCAGAAAATTTGTTGATTTATAGGAAGAGGATATATGTGCCTAATTAGCAACATCTTAAAAATTTAATTTTAGATAAATACCATAAAATTCCTTATGCAAGCCATCCTGGATACCAGAAAATGATTTCTGCCCTGCAGAAGGAATTTTTCTAGCCTGGTATGAAGAAGGAGGTGGCAGAGTACTTGACTAAATGCCTGGAGTGCCAGCAAGTGAAAGTTGAGCACCAGCATGCAACAGGATTACTTCACCCTCTGCCCATCCTAGAATGGCAATGGGAAATAATATCTATTGATTTCATTACCGGGCTGCCTAAATCAAGAAGGAAAAACATCTCCATCATGGTGGTGGTGGAAAAATTGAGCAAATCTGCTCATTTTATACTTGTCCAATGAACGTATAAAGCAGTCCAAATTGCTAATATTTTTATGAAAAACATTTTTAAGCTGCATAGAATCCCTAAGATGATCATTTCCGACCGAGATGTAAAGTTTACATCATCCTTCTGGAAAGCCCTCTTTGAGGGATTGGGCACACAACTGCACTTTAATATTACATACCATCCGCAAACGGATGTGTAGACTGAGTGAGTAAATCAGGTTATTGAGGACATGCTACGAGTTTATGTAATGCAACAACCCACTAAATGGGAAGATTATCTACACCTGGTGGAGTTTTCCTATAACAACGGGTACCATGCATCCTTACAAATGAGTCCCTTTGAGGTATTATATGGGTGCAAGTGTAGGACACCTTTGAGTTTGAGTGGACCGGAGGATAATCTGTTGCTAAGACTGGACATGTTAGAGGAGATGGAGGAAATGGTGAAAAAGATAAGAATCAATTTAAAGGTTGCTTGAGACCGAAAAAAGAATTTTTCTGATCAGAAGAGGAGCTTCCAAGAATTCCAAGTAGGGGATCACGTCTACATTTGAGTTCGAGCCAAGAAAAGAACCCTACAATGGACTGAGTGTGCTAAATTAGCACCCCAATTTTGTGGACCTTTTCAAATCTTGGCTCAAATTGGACCAGTGGCTTAACTTGCCTTACCTAGTCACATTCATGTACACAATGTCTTCCATGTCTCTCTACTTAAGAAATATGCTTATGACGTTAGTCACGTAATCAAATGGAAAGACATTCAGGTAATGTGTGTGTGGTTTCTCTTTAAGGATGTATTAAACAAACTCGTTAAAGACTTAATGCTTTTTGTTGCTATGTTCAAGTCGAACCGGAAGGTGAGTTCTTTGTCAAACCTTTGGTTATACTAGATCTGAGACAGGTAACACTATGGAAATGAGTTATCACCCAGGTTAAAGTGCAGTGGCAGCACTATGAGATGGAAGAGGCCGCCTGGGAAGATGAGCAAGTTATGAAAGAAAAATTTCTGGGGTTATTTGCAGAAGGATAACATTGGGACGATGTTTCATTTTAGGGGGGGGGGGAAGATGTAACATCCCCTGTTAATGTAAATATTTGTTTTTACTGCAACCAAACAAACTATTATTTTTCTTTAAATTATAAACTTTTCTTAAATTAAGTTATGAAAAGGAATTTTGCAGTTATTAGTAAATGAATTTTCTTTTGATTAATTAGTTAAAAGAAACAGTTACATGTTCCAAGAAAGAAAGCTAAATCTTGGAAAGTATTTGAAAGGAAAGAGATCAAGAGGATAGGGGTATCTAAGATCACCAAGAGGAAAACTGTGCTGAGAGGCCAAACAATTGTTATAGCTACGTCTGGTTAAGACCAGATAGCTGGATATATAATTGGTCTCGAAGGAGAGAAATAATTCCCTGGTTTAGGGATAGCACAGAGGGAGATTTACTGGCATAGCAAATCTCACGGTAGGGAGGAAAACAAAGTGCAGGTCTATGTATAGACCAAATTTGGAAGCAACAAAATTAGATAAGTTATAATCTATTGGGAACTTCATAATCAGATAAGTTATTTTATCTGGTTAAAGCTTAAAATTACGTAGCTAAATAAGTCTTATTTTGAGTTGTTAATTGATTTAGAGTTATTAAATGAATTAATTATCTGGTATGTTGATCCTAGAAATTATATCAGTAGGGTATCTTCTAACAGAAGGAAATAATTCTTTTCAAAGCTTTCTGAATATTAATTACATGAACAAGAAACAAAAACCACATTCACTACTCATAATGAAAATTACAGTAAATATCAAGGAAAGGAGCAAATATAATTCCATGAAAGAAAATCTAGTAATGGAACAAGTTCATAGTGAATACAGTCAAATGCATATAGAATCATGTATTATAAACGGATAAGTTCAGTTCAAAGGATTTACAACAGATTTCATTCCATAGGAATTTTAATATTAAAAGACTGGTAAAACAAATGACCAAAAGGAGGTAAAGTATCTTCTTTAAAACAAAAAGAACCCTTACAGGGTTTAGTAATTTTGTTTGTACAATAAAAAACAGGTAAACATTAGAATTCCTCTGAATGGCTATTTACATTAAAATAGGTATCTCGGTCGCAAACCCTAGCTGTTTACATAATTCCAGCATATTCTAGATCTAATTTACACAAAAAGAAAATAGGATAGCACATGTATTACGAAACTGTTCGACACTCCCCGAGGGATTCCATGCAGACTAATTACTTTTCACAAGATTACAGCTCTAGCATTCAAACTCTATGCAGAATGACAAATTGTAAATACGGGACTAAGAAAATCTTAACTATTGCCAGACTCGACATGGAATGCCATGAAACGCTTTTTCCTTTACCTAGACCAAAGATCATTCCAACCTTCACCATATTAAAATCAGAGACTTCTTAAAAGGAAACTAAGAAAGGTCTCGACATTTTTCGAATACATAGCTTATTACGATAAATTCAAACCCTACTGTAAACCTGTAGAAATATCTCAACAAGCTATCATGAATCAAAGTCTCGACACAGGAAAAAGAGATTGAATTTAAAAAAAAAACATAACCATACATTGTTATAGTTTTCAAATAACCATGCGAAATAACAGTCCGAGAAATAGAGCCGGAGTTACAAACTATGGCCGAAGCCATTTAAAACTTCTATAGTTATGGAACTAATAGTACAGTAGGAAAGGCTTCCATAAGCCGAGAAAGGAAAACTTCCTAAACATAACATCGAAACTCTAAGTAAAGCCCAACCCTCTGGCCACAGAGCATTGCTAAAGAAATGACTCTAGGAATTAAATACTTGGTGCTTGGTGGGTTCTTCCTCCCAGAGGACGGAGTCGGTAAGAGGGCTTCATCCTCAGCACCATCTGGAGGCTGCAACACCTGAAATAGCTTCCGCAAAGCACAACAAGTAACCAGGGATTAGATGATAATCGTCCGTGGGAAAATGTAGCAAAGAATGATAGGTGCAAAAGCTGATAAAAGCTCACCATTGAATAATAGCATGAAAACCCTGTCACAACAGTTGAACTCCAGGACTCCCAAGCATCTAAAGCAGTTGGCAAACAAGCCTAGATACAACCCAAAAGTCGAGCAACAGAGCTAGTGTACAAGCAGGTCCCTACAACAGGTGAAGAAACCAAATGAACCATGTCCCAAGTCACCAGACCGGAGCAGAGTCGAAGTCCATCGAGGTTCCAGAGAAACACAATGCCAAACAGGGACAAAACCACCGGGAGGTAAAGGTCAAAACCGTCGAGTATTGTACGATCAATCGAGTTGACAAGGGTCGTCGATGAGGGAGAAAGATCCCAAGGAAGGTGTTGGAAGTGGTCTACTTGATGTATGACGATATGCCACGTAGGCCAGGACAGCCAGGGCCATTAATAGGACATAAAGAGATGGCGGGCTCTTAAGAACTGAAATCAATTGTGTTAAACACCAATTACAACCAGTACTAAATTTATTAAATATGAAACGATTGTTATTCATAAGTTAAATGATATCGCGTGTGTATACTCTTGCCTTGGGTTATGAGACCTATGCAAAATAAATACTAAGGCTTAAGCTCTCATTTTATATCCACGCTTTATAATGGTTGTCTTTAGTTTTATAAAATTTTAAGCTAGGCTATTAATATGTCAAGATTTGATTGAAATCAACACTTTGGTAATATAGTAAAACAAAGAAAAATAAATTTGCTTTATATATATATATATATATATATATATTATATATATATATAAAAGCAGTTTATTTTTCTTTGTTTTAATATATATATATAATATATATATATATATATATATATAGTGGTTTACACAGAGTTGCATTGAACTCTGTATCAATTATGTACAATTCCCATGAACTTTGTAAGAGACAAATAGTTGTGCCAAACAAGTTTCTTGGAATTGACATCTCAATCACTTGAAAGTAAGTTTCTTCATATCAATTTGAATGAAACAATGAAAGAAATATAGTTATAAAGCTTCATTATAGCAAATGAGATAAAGTGCTCACCAAAAAACATCATTTTAATACACTATTTTCACTTTGATTTATATTTTTTTATAAAAAATTCAATTGATCAACTGACATCAATTCAAGGTCCAATTAATTAATTTCCGCTTATACAAACTCCAATTAACTATATTTAAACTAAATAACAAATATTAATTATTACATAACACTCGCTCTATTTTAAATTTACGCTACATACTTTTTAATTATTCCATCAAACCACATCAACTTCAACTCAACATATTATTTTGAAAAATGTAAAGATAAAACACTTTCAAGATCGACGCTTCAACCCAACATTTTTCGTGAACTTTTCAAAGTTCACTTTGAAAATGCATAGGTGCTCGGTGGACCATGGTTAAAGCCCGTAGAAGATTGACGCTTCAAACTGAACATGTCAATGTTAACTGTTAACTCTACAAGTTGAATTTCGCAAACGCAACAAAGTGTTCCGCCGACCAAGGATGACGGCCGGGGAAGATAGACGCTTAACCCAAGATACTATTGTGAATTTCAAGTTGTATTTGGAAAACGCATTAACGTTTCAGCCTCAATATGGCTATTAAATCGTAGTATTGAATTTTTTAGGAGTGTTCTGGACCAACGATATAGGGAGTCCGAGATGCTAAAGAAGAATAGGGTGTAGAATCTTCAAATAAATCACATTTCTAGCTAACGGTTGGTAATATTTAGGCTGAAGAAATTGTGGAGAAATTATTTGGTTAAGAGGTCTCGAGGGAGGGGGAGAGATGTGCTCAAAATAATGTTATATTAAAAAATTTAAAATATTAATTTAAATTAATAAATTAAAAATAGTAATAATAAAATAAATTAATGTGGTTAGAATATTTTATATGATAATATTGATATTACAAATGTGTAATTTTTTATATTTAGTTTAGATGTGATATTTAAAAAAAAGAATATTTGTAAAAATATTTAATGTTTATATTAAACAAATGTAATATGTAAAGTTGTTGCTTATGCAAAAGGATAATAATAAAAATAAAAAAAGTAAAAAGACATGATTAAATTTGAAAGTAATGATATAAATACATAAAAATAAGATGAAAACTAATGGAGTTGGAAAACCCCAAAAACTATATAACAATTTGATAAATTATTAATTTAAGGGTAAAGACATTGAATAATAAATTTCCAAGATTGAATAAATTTATATATTCACCATTAAAGTTATGGTGTTTTTCTTTTTATAAGGTTTATCTAACTATATAGGTTGAATAATGAGGAGCATAAACCATGTTTAGTGTTGTTAGAGTGTTAAATAATCACATATTTTTGGAGATGATTATGATGGGTGTAAATGATATGTTTTTTACTAAAGATTTGAACAAAATGATTAGTTTAACCAATGTAATCTTTACCATAAGAACAAAAAATCTGGTGAATACCTTGATAGTGAAACAGACTTTGCTTATCTTTCATACTTTTGAAAAAATATTTTAGTGTCTCATAAAACTTAAAAACAATATTAATATTTTTCTTCAATATAAATCTTTAAATATAAATTTTTAATTTTTAAATTTCATTTTCAATTAAAAAAACCAAAATTATATTATCAACTTAAAAAAACCAATAAAATAATTAAAATATACTTCAAATATATTAAAAATTAAACCTCAAAATATTACATAAAAATATTCACCATATCTTGTCACTTGAATCCACAATGAAAAACACATTGATTGATGTTCGAAATTTTCCATAGATAAAAATTTCATAAACTTGATGTGGGTTACCTTGTCCTTATGAATCATGGTTGATTAAGTGCCTTTATGCGTGAAAAAGAAACGGTTAATGTGTTTTTAGTCCAGTAAATAAACCAATCGGAATCCGTTTCGTTCTTTACTTTGGTCACTTGAATCCATGATAAACTGCATCGATTGGTCTTAAGTACTCATTGCCAGTATTAATTGATCTGGTGGAAATAATAATTAATAGTATTAACACGAGGTCATATAATATATATATATATATATTCTAATTTTAATTTTATAAATAAAATTTTCCCCAAAAAATATAAAATTTGTCACTTCATATGCATTGATTAATTGGAAAAAGATATTTAAATTTAAAAAATTTAAAAATTAATTTTTAATTTTCAAATATTTTATTTAATATTATAATTTTCAAAAAGTCAATAAATTTTAAATTGATTACAACATAACTTGTTAACATAATTTATATCTATTTATATAAAGAAGAATAAAGTAATTTAAAAGAGAAGTATAAGTATATATATCTATCTATCTATTTATCTATATATTATATATATATATATATATTGTAGTTAGAAATCGAGAATACACTATGAGAGTGCCCTCCCATTTTGAATCATATTAATAGTTGATTGATCAGAATGAAAGACCAATTATTAAAATACACAATAAATCAATAATAAAAAAATTAGTTCTATTGTAAAACTTATCTTCAATTCAATCCTTGTGGTCTATAAAGTGTTACATGGGAAACATGACTTAAGAATGGTACATATGATTAATAAATAAACATATTTGATCATTATGCAATTTTCATTTTGAATCCTTAAGACAGTAGACAAATACGATTATGCACCAACTAGCATTTTTCATTTTGAATGAATGAATTTAATTGATCTTTTGGTTCTTCAATGGCTCCTACTGGTAAGGATATAAATGTGAGTTTTCAAGCCAAGGGATCACCCAAAACAACAGGGGGGAATGTACCAAAATTTGTAATAGCTATCAATAGTGCATCATATTATGAGAGCAAGCACATCTTTCTCTGCTTCATCAAGACTAGATCAAGTGATCAATTTTTATAAACAAATCGTAGTAATTGCTACTACATTTCCATCCCTATCGCTTCATATTTGGCTGGATAGGAGCAAGCCATCCCCAATCACAGAATCAAGGAATGAATGATTCTTGCTTCTAATCACATATATAGCACAAGTATATAGGGCAAGGTTATCATTGAGGTCGTGTTCAGCAGAGAAGCTGAGACTAAGGCAAAGAAGTGACTTGTGGGTATCTCTATAATGTGGTGACCAGTTAATACTACTACCCGAACAACTCAGCCAAACCACATTACAATGGATTAGGTACAGTACATCGGGCTGAGAGAAGTTTTCCTACCTATTAGGAGTTATGGTACTCGAATTAGCTTAGATGTTGCCTGCTTTTCTATTGATGGTAATGCTTTTGAGACCCATAAATAGAAATTAGAATTGCTACTAAAACATGGTTGGGCTACTACATTAGTAGTTAGTTATAGTTGAATTGAAGACGTTGTTGGATAAAAAATGGTTCACCCATGATCGAAATGGACCCTAGGTGTGTCCCCTACTATCCAAGTTTTGAGCTGTGCCGATCTCAATCTTCCCATAAACGACCAATAGTCATTTTCAATGTTTTATATATAATAATGGTGGAGAATATTTGAGTCAACAGTTTGAATAATACCTTGCCCAGTCATGTATCTATTCATATAGGTTTGTCCCTCATACCACTCATTGGAATTGCATGGAAGAAAGGAATAATAGGACTTTGGTCGAGATCATTTGCTACTTGTTATAGGACAAAAATTTGTCAACTAAGTTTTGGGTAGAATATGTTTACTGTGCTAACTATCTCTTAAACCTTGTTCCAACTAGATCTATGAGTCATGTGAATCTAGTCCAGTAATGGTGTTGGAAGGAGCTTGACCACCTCAGAGAATTCATTTCTGTTTCTTGGGCACACATTTCCGATGATTGCAAGAAGAAATTCTATGAAAATATTCATGCTTGTATCATGATGGGATATTCGGAATAATTTAAAGTTTATCGACTTTTTTACCCTATCAAACAACAAATCATCATAAGTAGAAACATGATATTTGATGAGAATACTTCAAGTGTTAAGTTGTTGAACTCTTCCTCTAGTCTATTACATAGTGATCCTTTTAGTATTATTGTAGAAATTATATCAATTGTTCCCTCCTTTGGCATTTTGACCAATGAGTCGAGCTTTGTTCCTGAGTCGAATGGTAATCAATCCATATTGAGTGAAACTGTTACATATCATAATAAACCTTTTAGAGTGAATGAAAATTCATCAACCCCTTGTCTACCTTGGTGGGTTGCTAAGACAATTGAAGTTGTTGGACATGTTGGTGACATCACTTCAAGCCGACAAACTTGCAGTCAGAAACAACATGGCAATGTTTCTTTGATGGCTCATGCTCATGAGACTTGTGATCCTAAGAGTTATGCATATGCATAAGGAAAACTTGAATGGGATTAGGCTATCATAGCTTAAATCAATTCCTTATTGAAGAATCACACTTGGGATTTAGTTCCTTGACCCCAAGGGAAGATTGCAGTGAAATGTCAATGGGTTTGTAATATGTTTCCATATAATTTCCTTGGTAGGGAGATCCATTCCTTGAAGATGGAAATATTGAATAGACAAGTATATAAGTGGTGTTACAACTGAATGAACCAATGTAAAGTAGGTTTCCATTGCCCTCAACACTGCCAACTATATAAACTGAAGGTTCTTTGGTTGTATCACAATTCATAATGGATAAACTCTAACCAAGACATAGATGACCATATTTATAATTAGGAACTTCTACCATCGTAGAGAAGACATCAGTGAAAATATCCCAACATTTCAAAATATGGGTTCAATTGTGTTCTCTACTTCTTTTATGAACCCCAAATTTTCATGTTTTGTGTATGAGTGAGCTCCATTACTCATTGAGCCATCTTCAAGTTTTAATATTCTATCAAATAGTACATAAGTTTTCAATGTCCAAGATGGCCATGATGAGCATGAGATCATTAAGGAAGAAGTGTACATAGACCAACCTGAGGGATTTAGTAACATGATTCCTTGGGTACCCTTTTTTACACTTTCAAACAACAGATCATCATAAGTAGAAACATGACCTTTGATGAGAATACTTTAGGTATTAAGTTGTTGAACTCTTCCTGTTGTCTATTACATAGTTACATAGTGATACCTTTGGTATTGCTGCAAAAACTATATCAATTATTCCTTCCTTTGGCATTTCGAACAATCATTCGAGCTATGTTCCTGAGTCGACTGGTAATCAGTCCACATCAAATGAAACTGTTACATATCCTAATCAACCTTTTGGAGTGAATGACATTTCATGGACCCTTGTCTACCTTGGTGGGTTGTTAAGACAATTAAAGCTGTTGGATATGATGTTGTTGACATCTCTTCAAGCCGACGAACTCGTAGTCATAAACAACATGGCATTGTTTCTTTTATGGCTCCTATTCGTGATACCTATGATCCTGATAGTTATGCATATGCACAATGAAAACTTGAATGAGAGTAGGTTATGATAGCTTAAATTAACTCCTTGTTGAAGAATCACACTTGGGATTTAATTCCTCAACCACGAGGGAAGATTCTTGTGAAATGTTAATGGGTTTGTAATATGCTTCCATATAATGTCCTTGGCAGGGAGATCCATGCCTTGAATATGGAAATATTGAATAGACAAGTATAAAAGTAGTGTTCCATCTATATGAACCATTGTAAATTAGGCTTCCATTGTCCTCAACACTGCCAAATATATAAAGTAAAGATTCCTTAGTTACATCACATTACATAGTGGAGAAACTTGAACCAAGACATAAATGACCATGTTTATCATTAGGCACCTCTGCCATCGTAGAGTAGACAATGGTGACAATATCCCAACATTTCAAAATATGGGTTCAATTGTGTTATGTACTTCTTTTTTGAACCCCAAATTGTGATGGTTTTCATATGAGTGAGCTCCATTCCTCATTGAGCCATCTTCAAGTTTGAATTTTCTATCAAATAGTACATAAGTTGTCGATGTCCAAGATGGCCATGATGAGAACGAGATCATTGAGGAAGAAGTGTACATAGACAAACCTCAGGGCTTTAGTAACCTAATTCCTAACCCAGGGAAGTCCCCCTTATGCTAGAGAAGAGCTAGCCTAAGGTGATACGAGGTTGATCTGGTGATATTGGCCAAGTGATATGAGCTTGATGTGGTGACATTGGCCTTCCTTTTGAGTTATCCATGAGCTCTCATTAATCTTTGGTATTGAATCTTAAGATGCTAGTTTTTTTTGTGTGGTAACACTTAATAAGAGAACATCCTTTGCAAACACCTTCCTTCTCTATCTTGAAGTCTATCACATCATCAAACATATATTCATGCTCAATATCCTCTACAGTACTAAGCAATTGTTCCATATTGAATTTTGAAAATACCGCAAAGCATTTTCTTGTTGTTTGCTACAAGATAATAAAAGCTACAATAAGATGATCCACCTGTAGAACAGAATGAGGGTTTTATTAAGTTTAAAACTAATGTATGAATGTAATTGAGAAATCTAAAAAAAAAAGAATTTCAACCCTTGAATAAAAAATTAAGATTATCTCAACCATAAATGACTATTCTATACATTTAATAAAAAATCCATCTTTTAAAGAACTTTCTCAGCTATGTAAATTGGAACTTTCCACTTCCTTAAAACAAAAATATTATTCAACAAATTTAGGAGGAGATGAACTGAAAGGTGCACCTTTTGATAAACAAGGTAACTAGGACTAAAGGATCACTCGAGGTGACAAGAAAAGATACTATTTGTGGCATAATTTATTCTACAACAAAACAGGGGAGGGAATGCAATTTTTCAATAGAAAATATGTTGTGTAATGTGAAGGCAGTGTCTCCTCTTATGAAAAGAACATGAAAAAGCATCATCTCCTTCGTCTTCTTCTTTTGGATTTATCTCTTCTTTTTAATCTCATTCTCATGTCTTGTACCAAAATGAACACATTAGTCTCCTCCTTCAAAAGAAATATTTCCCTGCTCTCAAAAGAACGTGTCAAGAATTGGAAGATTAATCCCATCCCCCTCTCTCTATCTACCGACTTCATTCTTATCCGGAAAGAAAGAAATCATGAACCATAATTGTCAAATAAGGTCGATTTGTGGCATAAAAAGCATCATCACTACCAATACCTCCCCACCAAATTCCCTTGCTACGGAACTGAGGATATCTTCAGCCACCCAAGAAAGTTATTTTGAGAATTTAAATATACTTATTTTCAACATGCTTCAAGAAAAGTGTCTAATAATTTCAAAATCTAAAAGTTGAGTTCCACTTGATCTTTGAACTAAAAATGCAAGTTTACACTTTGCTCCTTCATTGACAATCTGATGGTCTGGTTGCATCATAAACAACATTAATAATAAACCTATATACAACAGAGCACATTAGAATTAGAAATCCTCATGTGGAAGGAACACATACTCCCAAGATGAAATGATGTATTACCTATCATCACTTTGGAGAATTCATCTCCAAGTTTATATTTGCCGAAATTGCATACTCTTTTGGGAATGCATTATTGTCATTTACAAAACGCTGGCAAGTATCACTCAAAAAGCTTCTTTTGCCACAAATTCCATATGAAAATACATAAATGCAACCGTGAATACTTGAAGCATTCCAAAAGCACAATACCTGGAGAATTTTCAATCACTAAATATTTGATACAAATATCCATTGAATCATCCATACAAACTAAACAATTTTCCGAGAATTAACTGTTAGTATTCTTTGACAAGAAATTGCTTCACAATTATTCTCAGAAAAAAATAATAATAGCTTATGACACAAGGACTTTTCTATGGGATGAGGGAAGGGGGTTTTCATGTTCTGTGATGGAATTTTGTTGACAAACATTCAAGCATAAAGCGTAAGGGGATTTTGAAAGAGACAACTTTACCAGAAATAACAATAGGCCAAAATCATATTTGTGAATTGATGAATGGAACTAGTAGTGTTCTATGTTGAAGAGACAATGTGGTGAAGGCTCAGAATATTGGGCATTTTGAGTCTATAAGTGCGGGTTAAAATCTCACCTATGGGGTATCTAGAAACAAGAGCGCATCTTCTTGGGATGTCAACGAAATAGAGAAATTGGATTTACAACTCATATTGCTTGTTGCAGGAGGCGGTTCCCTGTTAATGTGAGCGCTAGTGACATCAAATATTTCTGGGAATACTTGTAAAAATAATGAGAAAACCGTAAGAAAATGTAAGGGGGTTAGGGTGTAATAATGATTTATTCCAACAAGTTTCACCTGAGATGATCGAATTGTTGAGCATTATCCAATCGTCTAACATATAATCCAATGATGCAGGATGATGACATGTGGGACTGAGGGAAGTTCTTCTCAGAGGGGAATGTGGATAAAGTTAATTCAATTTCATATATATATATATATATATATATAATATATATAAATATATATATATATATATATATATATATATATATATAGCTATGATTCAGTGCATAGGATTGAGAAAAAAAAATTTGATGAGTCTAGACAAGGGTTTACCAATGTGATGGGATGGTCACATGGTAATCTTGGGGAAATGTTTTTGCTAAGAAATTTTAAATATCTAATTTGGGAGTGACTTTTGATTTTTTTTTTAAGAAATAAGTTGGAGAAGTTATTTTCTAAGGTAAATATAGTTTTCAGTTTCACTTATTTTTTGGAGAAGGGGAATCAATTCATTTTCAAGACCCTTGGTTATTCGGTCAATTTTCTTGTAGGGAACAATAGAAGAATGAATTCCTAGAAGATCTTAGGGGAGGAGAAGAGAGGTACTCATTGTTTCACTATTTAATCACAATTATAAAGTTTGCAAACTTGCTTGTATAATCAAATTTGTGTGAATCAGAAGATATTTATGTGTGAATGGTGTGAATGAACAACAAATTGGATTGTGGGTTTATATGGTATTATATTGAGTTGAAACCTCGTGATTAAACTAGATTGATTTCTGCTTATGAGCTATTATTAATTGCAGTTTTATTCCTCTCTGTTTGATCAATTTGAGAGCCTGTAACTTGTTGAATCAATTTACATTAAGAATTTGAACATTGTGGCTTCAATTGTTGTGTTATTGGTTGATTTATTTTTTCAATTCTTATTGTAGTTGTTTCAAATCCACGTCAGGGAATGTTCATGAGGTTTTGGTGTAGGAATGTATGGTAATTACAACAAACTTGGCATTGTTAAACTAAAATAGAGTACCATGTTTTGAATATGATCAAAACCCCTTTTAGATTGGTTTTTTGACTTTTGAATTCGAACTAACGTTGCAAAATCTGGTGAAGAAAGGAAGAGAAATTCATTTACTATGTTGAGTAGCAAGCCAGGGACATTGAGAATCATATTGGGAAAGAGTTGAGTCTATTCATCTTCCCTGAAATATTTGTACAAGAATTTGATAGTACCTGAACAACGCTACCAAAATGTTTTGTAGTGACTAAACAATTATTTAGATAACAAACAGTACCAAATCATTTCGTGGCAACTCATAAAAGAAAAAAATTAGAGGATTGCGTGTTTAGTGTAAATCTCGTTTTGGCCTACTCATTGCACTAATTTGTGGTATTAGAGCAAACCTTTGAATAGTTTTTATTGTCTATAGTGTAAGAGAAGGTGGTTATGTGATAAAGAAGGGCACAAAGTCAGGGAGGAAGATTCATGGATAATGTAGAACTCAAAGAAGAGATAAGGAGACTGCAAGCTCGTTTAGAGGACATGGAAGTAGGAGGAAAATGAGTTCTTAAGGCTAGAGACATTAGTGAACCTGAAGAAGAATTTGAAGGAGAAGGGGAAACACCTACTGAGAAACCTCCATAAGTCAAATTGTTGAGATCATTGTTAGGTTCAAGTTCAAGACCAAAATTTGAACTATCTAGCTATGATGGCAGCCTAGTAGTTGAAAATTTGTTTGATTGGATCAACGAGTTAGAAAATTATTTTGAATATGAAGAGATAGATGATGAGAAATGGGTGAAGTTTGCAGTAACAAGGTTTAAGGGTCATGCTACACTATGGTGGGACAATGTCTAGGATGAAAGGAGAAGAAGAGTAAGTCGATCAAAATATGGGACAAGATGGTGGAAAAGATGAAGAGTAAATTCTTATCGAAAGTATACCAAATAACTCTATACACGTAGATACAAAACCTAAAATGAAGGTCACTAATAGTAAAATAATATACCGAAGAATTTTACAAAGTTAAATTGAGAGCATGTTATGTGGGAGATACCCCAGAGAAGACAACAAGATATATTAATGGCTTAAAAATGAATATTCAGGATGAAATTAGCATGATTTTTCCAAGAACCATGGAAGAAGGATACTAGTATATCTTGAAGGTAGAATAAAATATAGAAAGAAAGTATAAATCATGTAGAGAGCATGATTTTTTCAAAAGGAAAATGACAGTGAATTTGAAGAGGAAAGATTCTAGCTCAAAATATTGATGCAGGAAACTCAAAATGGGAAAGGTAGCTAGAGAAAGAGGGTGGCACGAGAGGAGGAAGACATTACTAGAGAGGTAGAGGAAGAAGAAGAGACAAACTATTTACTGGTGTTAAAAATGTGGGAAAATGGGTCAATAATATTTTAGGTGTCAAGAGAATGAGAATATGGGTTAGCGTGGTGTAGACATACTTCAACCAGAAATATCAAAAGCGCAAGCACCTGAAGCAAAAAATATTCTAGAAACCATAGAGGCCTTGATGATGAATAGAGTGTTGTTGAAGCCAACCAAAAAAATTGTTGAGCCAGCCTAAAGAAAATCCTCGTTTAAGGCTATGTGCAAAGCCAAAGGGAATTGATGTAAGGTAATGATTGATAGTGGAAGCATTTACAATCTCATTTCCATAGAAATGGTGGAAAAGTTGGGACTGAGGAGGATTAAACATCCAACAATGTACAAGGTATCATGGTTGCGGAAGGGACACTAATTGTTAGTGAATGCGAAAAGTGAAGTTGAGTTCTAGATAGGAAGGTATACAGATATGCTAATCTGTGATATAATGCCAATGGATGTCTACCACATCCTTTTGGGTTGACCTTGGCAGTTTGATAGGGAAGTGATACATGAAGAATAGAGAAATTTCCACAAGTTTGAAAAGAATGGCATCAAACATAATCTTGTACAGTTGAAGGAAGAGATCACAACTAAAACAAGAAACCAAAAATCACTATTGTTAAGTGGTAAAGAATTTTGCAACAAATGGAGAAAGATGACGTGAGTTATGAAGTAATATACAAACCAAAGGTAATACTTTTTCACACTAAAATTGTAGATTTACCTATTCAAATTAAGGAAATGTTGCTTGAATTTAATGATATTGTGATATATTATTTTCCAAGCAAGTTTCCACCAAAAATAAGCATCAATCATCACATAGGTTTGATATTAGGATCAAGTCTGCGAAATAAAGAATGCATATCGAATGACACCTAAGGAAAATGAAGTAATAAGGAAACATGTTCAAGAGTTTTTAGATAAAGGGTTGATTAGAGAGACCTTGAGTCCATGTGTTATGCCTAAATTACAAAGTCCAACGAAGGGTCGAGAGTGAAGGATGTGGATAGATTCCATAGAAATCAATAAGATCACGATTAGATACAAACTTCCATCGCCACATATGGATGATATGATGGACTATTTGAGTGGAGTAGCTTAATTTTCAAATATTGATCTGAAAAGTGGCTACCATCAAATCTGGATCAAAGAAGGGGATGAGACGACGACAACTTTCAAGTCCAACGGATAATTGAATGAATGGATAGTCATTCCATTTTGGACTGAAAAATGCAACCTATACATCCATGTGGTTAATAAGCGAAGTCGTGAAGGAGTTCCTTGATAAGTTTGTTATTGTTTACTTGGATGATATCTCAATATTTAGTCAAACTAAAGAAGAGCACCTTAGACATGTGAGAGACATCATGGAAACATTGCAGCAAGAAAAGTTACTAATTAACCTAAACAAATGTACTTTTATGAAACCTGACTTAGTATACTTAGGTTTTTTCATTCCAAAACATGGACTGGAAATGGACCCAAAGAAAATGAAGGAAATTGTGAATTTTCCTTCACCTAAGAGCGCTTTTGAAGTTACAATATTTCATGGTTTAACCAACTTCTATCGAAAGTCTATCAATAACTTTAATGGTATCTACACACCTTTCGTAGATACAATAGATAAGGGTAGGAAACCATTTCGTTGGACAATAGTAGTAGAGGAAATTTTCCAACTATTGAAGAAGAAATTCATTGAGAGACTAGTGTTGGACTATCCCGGCTTCAGTAATATTTTCCAAGTAAGATGTGATGTTAATGGGACAAATATTGTATTTTTACTGAGCTAAGAAGATAAACCTATTTCATATTTAAGCGAGAAGTTAAGTGACTCAAAATATAAATACTCTTCTTATGACAAAGAGTTCTATTCTATGGTTCAAACTTTGAAAGCCGTTGGAGGAATCCTATTTTCAATGGCCTAAGGAGTTTGTTTTTTCTCTAATAAATTCTGGCATTACAAACTATCATTTGTAGATAATTGATCATAGCACTCCCAGTGGGTTAATTTATGCAGAGTTTCACCTTTGTTTTGTAGTTTTAGGTTTTGAATATTTGAGGGATTTGAATGAAGTTGATGTTGATTTTCAAGAAGCTTTTGAGGCATGCAAGAATCCTGTAAACAAATATAGCAGCCCATGGAAAGATTTCATGTTGCAGGATGGTTTGTTATTCAAGAACAATTGATTATGTATTCCCAACTGTTCTATGAGATAGAACATGATATAATAAAAACACAATGGAGGGTTGGAAGGAAATTTTGTTGTTGATAAGGCACTTGGGAAACTGAACCATTTTTATTTCTGGCCAAAGGTGAGAGTGCATGTGCAAAATATGTGAGTAGGTGTAGTGTGTGTTAGCATGGGAAAAGGAGGAGTTGAAATACTGGACTATATACTCCTTTATGTATTCCATAAACATTAGGACTCAATGCATATGGATTTTTTTTGGGGTTTACCAAATACTCAACTAGGTATTGACTCAATACTTGTAGTTGTGGACAAATTTGCAAAAATGCCTCTTTTTATTCAAAGTTACAAAACTAGTGATGCTAAACATGTGGCTAATTTGTTTTTCAATGAGATTGTTCGATTGGATCATTTGTTGAAAAATATCGTTTCTGATAGGTACATAGGGTTTACAGGGAATATTTGGAGAACCTTGTGGAAGAAACTTGGAACCAAGCTAAAATTCAACTCAACCTATCATCCATAGTTTGGTGGACAAACTAGAGTAGTGAATAAAAGTCTCAAAAAAATGTTGAGAAGCCTTATGGGTGATTGTCCCAAGTAGTGGGATCATTTGTTAGCTCAAGCTGAGTTTGCATATAATGATTCTCCAAATAGGAGCATAGGGAAAATTCCATTTCAAATTTTGTATTGAATGCATCCTAGGGAAGTTTGTGAACTACAAGATTTGGGAAGATTAGAACAAAGAAGTGTTGAAGGAGAATATTTTGTATCAACAATGGGTGAGTTACACAAGAAAGTTAAGTAGAGGTTACAAGTAAAAAACTCAAAATATAAATAGAAGGAAGATTTAAAAAGAAGAGAAGTGAACTTTAAGGTGGGAGACATGGTCTTAACTCACCTAAGAATGTAGAGGTTTCTAAGAACTGAGTATAATATACTTAAGATTGATAAAAATAGGTCCTAACAAGATAATTAATAAGTTTTGTGTTATGAACTGGAGTTACCTACATGCATAGGTATTTCACCATCTTCAATGTGATTGATTTGTATTTGTATCTAGATAGTGACAAAGACTCATCTACAAAAAATGTAGGAAAATGTAGGGAGTGATGAAGTCAATGAGCATCAATGGGTCATACAAATGCCTATGGAAAAAAAATTGGAAACTCAAATAGATTTTTACTGAAAAATACCTCTAAAGCTTTAACCAGGAACTTATTTATTTATTCCTAATAAAAACTCTCAATAAAAATAATAATAAAATAAGATAAAATTATATGATATGAGAAAACCATACTCTTGTAAAATACCTCTAAAGCTTCAACCATGAACTTCTTTTTTTATTTCTAATAAAAACACTCAATTAAAAAAATAATAAAATTAAATTAAATTGCGTGATAGAAGAAAACCACCATTACGTGATAGAAGCAAACCACCATTGATAATTGTTCCAAACAAAAAGTAATATTTTTTAATTAAAAATGTAAACATAAACATAATGTTGGAAATAAAAAGTAATATTTTT
>APFE031484031.1:119301-182297 GCA_000404065.3 Pinus taeda | reverse complement strand
TATTGAACCGTAAATAATTTCATTAGACATAGAATTAGTCGCCTACTCCTGCACATATAGTGCTGGCATCATCAAAAGCTTACGAGTTTCCCTGGTCGATAATTTAATGCAGCAATTTAAGCACAATAAATTGCCCAACAATGCCCAACCACCTAGTGACCTATATTGAGATGAGGTTCTTTTGGCTCATGTTGTCGATAATGAAATGCATTGGAGAACCCTTTACCTACATTTTTTAGTGGAAGCGACTCTTCCCCTCTTCTACATCTTTAGGTTCTATCTTTTGTACTTTTATGGTGGCAATGGTGGCACTGGTTTCTACATCAATAATCTTCTTCCCCTTATCATTCGCCTTGTCAAGTTCTACCTCAGAGTCAAAACATGCATCTAACTCTGAATCTTTTAGCTCATCCACAAGTGACTGCTTAGCGCGACACTCATTTGTGTTGTGGGTGGGGCTCTTGTGGAACTCACACCAATTTCTTGTGTCCTTCATCGTTGTGGTCCTATTCTTTGCTTGTTGCTTTAATGGATTGTACTAGGTCACCCCACCTTGGCTTTGTCCTTTGTTCGGTGGTTTGGAGGTTCCTTTTCCCTACTTCAGGTCTGTATATCCAAACTATTGCTTCTTTTGTTTAAATATTTGCTCAATATTGATAGCATATTGGTACATGGCACCAGGCAAGGAAATGTCCAAGAACTCTATTTCTTCCTGGATGTATTTGTGCATACAGTCGTGGTACTTTATTGTTAGATGCTACTCAAAATCCTTGATACAAACTTCATGCGAAGGGTGTGCAAAATATTTGTGAACTATGGCACATCTTGGTCTCGCTCTTGTTGTAGTGTGGTCCATTTTATGTACTTATCTTTATAGCTCCTAACATGGTAATATTTTTCCTTGACAACATCTTGGAAAAAAAATCCAAGATGGTACTGCTATAAATAGTCATGGTTTCTCTTCGTCCATCTACTCACAGTAATTTTCCTAACAGTCCTTGACATGGGGGGTGGCTTTAAGGAGTGCAATAGTAATATTTTCCCTATTGAAAAAATTATGGACTGAAAAATATCCTTCAAGCATATTTAACCATCTATCTAGGGCATCTGCATCTATCTGTCTTTCAAATATAGGAATGTCAAAGTTAACTTGTACCTTAAATGAAGTGGTGCCTCTGAAGTGACTGTTGGATGAAGATGCTTCACCCATTGATACTCGCTGAAGGATTTGGGAAAATTTATCCATCATCTCATTCCTTTGTCGCTTAAGTGCCTCTTTGAGAAATATTTTGAAACAATCTCCTGCTACCTTGTATTTATTTTCTTTCACCATGGGAATTCGTCAGGGTCAGTGAGGCTAGTCTTCCAAGGGTTCAACCAGTTCAAGTCCCAATTTCTTTTACCCCGACCTCATCGAGGACATGCAAAGAAAAACAGAGAAAGAGAATACCACTCTAATACCATTGATCTAAATCTATGAAGGAATGAAATGAAATATAGATTTAAATGAGAACACAAAGATACAATGGAAACAAAACTTCAATTAATAAATAGCAAGTCTTGAAAAATGTTTACATACATAAGAGAAATAAACTAGCTCGAGTGATGGTAGCTTATCTTTGAGAGATAGGTGATGGTTGTGTTCCTTGTAAATTGTGTCACAATGAGGCTCACATGATGTTTTATCAAAAAGAAATAATGGAAAACCCTAAACATCCAAAAACCTAACCCGAGGAGATGAAGTTCCAAAGGTTTGTTGGCCCTACTGGGGTTAGTCGTAACGTCAACTTCCCGGTACCTTGTTAGAAATATTTATCTAAGGACAACAAATTTCAACTACAAAGCCCTACAATGGGCTTTTGGTTTTCTCATTTTCCAAAAATACATTATATAGGGCCTTAAAACATATATAGAAGGTCAAGACCTGAACAACTACTAATAATAGAAAGTATGTTAGAAAATAGGAAACTGAAATGGAGCAATATTGGAGGTCCAAGTGGAATACGTGAGTGGCCACCAATATCCACTTGGATTAGTCATACCCCCTTAGGAATCAATGGTCCCCATTTCATTGCGTGCCTCCATGAGATGGGGAAACTTCCACTGAGCTTGGTCCTGGGTGAGCCACTTGCCTTCACGCAGGAGTTGGTAGGCTTTGACAACCTAATACAGTTGGATCCTTTGTTGGTGAGTGTGGTTAATATATATTTCCATGATCTGATCAGTTATGGTCTATTCAAGGAAATATGGATTTAGCTCTATTGGTGTCAACTTCTCAACAATGTCTGATGTGTCCAACAATGGTGGAAAGTATGGTTGAAGGTGGTCCACATTGAATATGGGGTGTAGTCGAAGGAATTGATGGATACTTAGCTCGAAATAATTGTCACCTATGGCCTTGGTGATGGTGTGAGGCCCATATCGAAGTGGTCAAAGATTCTAATAGGCTTCGGCAAGGCATTCCTTCTATATATGTAGCCACACCTTGTCGCCCACTCGAAACTTTTATGGCACCCGATGTTGATCATGACATTGTTTATAATTGGAATTTGCTTTATCCAGGATATCATGAACCTATCGGTGGATGTGTTGGATGCGTTCAATAAACCTAGTGGAATTACCAACCTCAGACTATACATGTGCATATTCTACTTTTGTAGTCACCAGAGGCATGGCAACATCAATCAGGAACAATGGTTGAAATCCAAGGCCCACTTGAAATGGATTGTGGCCACTTGAGCTATTACACAAGGGAAGAGTCTCATCCCATGCTTATGGATTCTTGGAGTTCTACATGCGTGGTATGTGCATTATCATCTTGTTGACGACCTCTGTCTAGCCATCAGTTTGTGGATGGAATGCAATCGACTTGGTGATATTGGTGTCCAACAACGACCAGAGGCTCAAACAAATATGCTAGGGAATTCGTTATCCTGATCTAATAAAATGGTCTATCGAATCCCAAAATGTTCCCATACTCATTCGAAGAAGAGTTTGGTAGTGTCTTCTGTGGTAATACTCTTCTTACAAGCATCCAATATAGCCATCTTGGAAAATCTATCAACTACCATAAATGCATAGCCATTACCATGCTTGGTATAAGGAAGGTCATATAATAATCCATGGATATGGATTCCCAAGTCTAGCTACGAGTAAGCAGAGGAGTGCACATGCCTTGCTTCTTGATGGTTGGCTTGGTAATGGCACAGGTAGTGTGAGATCTTATATATTTTCCAATTTCTTGTCGGATTTTCGACCAACAGAAAAAATTCTATAGTACTGCCACAATTTTGTCTAGACCAAAATTCCCTATGACCCGATTGTAGTGTGCCTCCTAGATCAACTTGGCATGCTGACTTGAAGGAACACAAAGGTGCCCCTGGTTGCATAAAAAAGTGTCCTATAGGAGGAAGTCTGATACTTACTTTCCATCCATCAGCGTTTGGTATGTGGTAGTGAATTGTGGATCATATTTATACAGTTGCATCCATCCAAAAGTCTTGTTCCCACAAAAGTTGAGACAGTGGTCAGTGCCACAATCGGGGGCCTACTGAGGCAATCTACAATGTTAGTATTGTTTCCTTTCTTCTATGTAATGTTCAAATCAGATTGTTGTAGATACGTGAACCATTTCTGATGGAAATGATTTTGTAGCTTCCCTTGTGTCTTTATAAATTAAAGAGATCGGTGATTTGTGTGGATGACGGTCTCCTTCCCCAAATGTAATGTTTCCACTACCTACAAGCCTTCACCATGGAATACATCTCCTTATCGTAGGTGGGGTATTTCCAAATTGTATCAGAGAGTATCTCACTATGATAGGTCATTAGATGTCGTTGTTGGGTAAGAACTGCACCAATATCATAGTCGAAGGCATCTGCCTCAATTTCGAATGGTTGTTTCAGTTATGGTAATGTGAGTACTGATGCAAAGAAAAGGCAATTTTTTAGCTCAATGAATGCCTTGGATTTTTCTCTTCCCTTGGTAAATTGACTCAACAGCTAACTGATATGAGAGAATCCCAACACAAACCTTTGATATAAATTGGCAAGGCCCAAAAAGTTGCAAAGTTCTATTAGAGCTATAGGGGCTTGCCAATGTCAAATAACTTAAATCTTAGCTAGATCCACATGTACACCTTTCTCATCAATGATGTAGCCTAGATATTGTACTTGGTTCATGCCAAAGGTGCATTTCTCCAAGTTGGCATATAGTTTGTGTTGTTATAGGGTTTGAAGGACCTACCAATTATGTTGCAATTTCTTTTCTAAACTCTTGCTAAATATGAGATTATCTTCTAGATATACAACTATGAAGGAGTTGGTGAAAAGCTACAAAATGTCATCCAACAGCCTCATGAAAGTTGCAGGGCCTTTTTTCAACCTAAATGGCATGACCAACCACTCAAAAGACCCTCATTGGATTTGAAGAAAATATTCCATACATTTGTGTGTTTTATTGGAACTTGGTGATAGCCAGGCTTCAAATAAATCTTGTTGAAGTATTTGGCCCCCCCTGAGCTAATCAAGGAGGTCATCAATCTGTGGGATTAGATAACTATTCCTGACAATGATTTTATTTAGTGTTTGATAATCAATGTAGAGTGTAAAGGTACCATCCTTCTTCTAATGAGTACAATTAAGCTCCCACAAGGTGATGAACTTGGTCAGATGTTCCCTTTTTGTAGTAGCTCCTAGATCTAGTATATTGCCCCATTTGATAGAGGTGCTTTGGGAATTAGATCAATCGAATTCTTGACCTGACAGTGTAAAGGTACCCCTGTGGGTGAGGAGAACATGTCCCTATACCCTTCCATGACCTTATCCACTTGCTTTTGTTGCAAAGAAGAACCATTTATGGGGGCCATGGATGTATCCATGATGTTCCCCTTGCTTTGTGAGTGAACTGGAAAGAAAAACAATCCCAATCTAGGAGATGATCTTACTGCACTCCTTAGTAGAGATCAAAGAAATGGTAGTAGGCGAGGCTATCTCTGGTATCATGTATAGTTTATGAGATATTTTTTCGGTGTAAATCACATGATATGCCGAAAAAAATCTCTCATAAACTTGATATCGATCACAGAAGCCTTAATTCAGCAATCATGTATAGTTCTTTATGCAAATAAATAATAACAATCTACGGTATGGACTCATACACGGCAGGATGGTTCCACAATATGGTTGGCCTAATAAAACATCACAAACTTCAAGAGGATGAACATCACACAGTACCTCGTCTATGAAGGGCTTGATGTTGTAGGGAAGGTAGCACTGTTGGCTGACGCAGAGACCTCGTCCTTGATGGAGCCACCCGATAGTGTAGGGATGTGGGTGTGGTGTTATTGGTAGGTCCAAATGCTTAATGACCTCTACTGAGATGAGGTTCTTTTGGATCCCATTGTCGACAATAAACTGCAACGGAGAACCCTTTACCCACATTTATGAGTGGAAAAGGCACTCCCCCTCTTTTGGATCTTCAGGCTATGTATTCTATACCTTAGTGGTGGAAATAGTGGCATTGGGTTATGCATCAGTAATATGATTCCCCTTTTCATTCCCCTTGCCAGGTTCTGACTCATAGCCAGAACATGCATCTGACTCTGAAGCTTTTAGTTTGACCTCTAGTGACTGCTTGGCATGACACTCATTTTTTTTGTGGGTGGGGCTTTTGTGGAACTAACACCATTTTCCTATGTCCTTCTTCATGGTTTTTTCTTTGCTTGTGGCTTAGATGGATTGTATTGGGTAACCCAACCTTGGATTGGTCCTTTTTCCTCATTTTGGAGGTGTCTTTTCCCCGCTTCAGGTTGGCAGATCCAAATTCTTGCTTCTTTTATTTAAATATCTTATCGATCTTGACAGCATATTGATACGTGGCACCAAGCGAGGGCATGTCCAGTAACTCCATTTCTTCCTAGATGTATTTGTGCAAATATTCGTGGTACTTGAGTACCAGATGTCGCTCAAAATCCTTGATATCAAACTTTGTGCGAAGGGTATAAAAAATATTTGTGAACTTTGGCACATCTTAGTTATGTTCCTGTTGTAGTGTAGTCCATTTTATGTATTTATCTTCATAGCGGCCAATAGGGTAATATTGTTCCTTGATGATATCTTGGAAATAATTCCAAGAGGGTGTGACTAAAAATAGTGAGGGTTTCTCCTCATCCCTATTCTCATAGTAAGTTTCCCACAAATCCTTAACATGGGGGGGTGGCTTTGAGGAGTGAAAAAATAATATTATCCCTTTCAGAAAAATTATGGATTGAAAAATATCCTTCTAGAATATTTAACCATCTATCGAGGGCATTTGCGTCTATCTAGCCTTCAAATATAGGAATTTCATAGTTAACTTGTATCTTTAAGGTGGGGCGCTTCCAAAGTGATTGTTGGATGAAGATGCTTTGCCCATTGATACCCGTCAAAGGATATGGGAAAATTTATCTGTCATATCGTTCCTTTGTCACTTGAGGGCCCCTTTGATCAACATTTTGAAAGGATCTTTTGCTCCCTCATCTTTATTTTCTTCCGACATTGGAGGTCGTCAGGGTCGGTGAGGTCAGTCTTGGAAGGGTTCAACTAGTTCAAGTCCCAACTCCTTATACCCCGACCTCGTTAGGGATGCTCACAAAAAAAAAGGAGAGAGAGAGAGAAAGAGTAGACCGATATGATACGACTGATACATATTTATGAATGAACAAAATGAAATATAGATTTAAACGAGAACAAAAAGATATAGAGAAAATAGAACTTCAATTAATAAATAACAAGTGTTGAAAATGGTTTACATACATAAGAGAACTAAATTAACTTGAGCGATAGTAGCTTATATTTAAGGAGAGATGTGATGGATACATTCCTTCTAAATCATGTTACAATGAGGCTTGAAAGCATTTTTCTTAACAAGGAATAATGGAAAAACCTAAACATCCAAAAACCTAACCCTAGGAGATGAAGCACCGAAAGTTTGTGGGCCTTATTGGGGTTAGTTGGAATATTAACTTCCTATGGTCATAACTTTGGCATACGTTCTCTTTTTGGTGTGTACGATACCTCGTTAGAAAGATATCTTAGAAGACAACAACTTCCGACTACAAACTCCTATAGAAATCTATGGGTTTCCCGCTTTCAAAAAAACCATCATTTAGGGCCTCAAAACCGCTCTGGAAGTTTAGGACTCGAAAAAGTGCTAAAAATAGAAAGTATGTTGGAAAATAAGAAATTGAAATGGAACAATGTTGGGGGTCCAAGTGGAATAGGAAGGTGGCCACCAATATCAACTAGATCAGAAACACCACAATGTGGAATTAGAAAAATGAATTTAACATTCCCCACATCTTATAAAAATCATCAATTGACCTTAATAATGATTTTGTGGACATATTTTCTCTTCAAAACTAGGCGCAATGCTTAGAAAAAGGAAAAAATAATGTTGTGCACAAGATTTCCCTTGAGCACCTTGTGAATGCCCTTGTAATGTCAACAATTTATGTATGTACTCTACTATGTTGATTAGGTAAAGCTTGATCACATGTGTGAAGCCAAATGTACTTTATTTTATGGAACCACACTCTCATATGTTGATTTGGGTCAAGTATGATCATTTTCGCAGCCCAATGTGCTTAATTTAGGGAAATGCATTTTCCTTATGATGATTTTTTCAACCTTGATCAATATGGTACATACTATGTGGACTTTTAAGGGATTCCACATTTGTGTGGAAGTTGTGTGTACCCAATTTGCACTTGCACCATTGAAGATCAAGGAGCCTCATTGAAGACCAAGGGAGGATGAGTCCAAAAGGAATTCGAGCATGTGAGATCATCTATTCATGTGAAAAAGACACATTGTATGTTTTATTTATTATTAATTAAGGAAAATATACTATTTTTCCCACAAAAATATATTTGTTTCATCATTAATGAAGGAAATACACTCTTTACTTAAATAAATATGTTCCAAGTTCATTGATTTACATTTTCGTTGAATGAATCATGAATATATATTAAGGATTTTTATTATTGCAAACACTTAGAAGCTAGGTTTATACAATATTATAGAAAGGAAAAATATTTTTTAGTTGGATGTAGAAGCTAGGGTTATACAATAGTATAGAAAGGAAAAATATTTTTTAGTTGGATGCTTGTGTAGGAGATTGCCTTTAGAGACCATTCTTAGCTAGAAGGTTCTCTTGTATGGCCACTTAATCTCAAAGAGTAACTCCTTGAAGACCTTTGAGCAACTCAAAATGTTCTCTCTTATCTTTTCCTTGGATCCCCTTACTTTAATCACAAGTAAATGAATGGTTGTTTACTTGTTGAGGTTAGACTAGGGCTTTGGTTATTAATAACTAGGTTACCAAAGACTAGAATGTTTGACTTAGACATCCTATTGCTGGATTTCACCATAAACAAAATGGAGACTCCATCAATTTTGATCTTAAGACCACTTTCCAAGATCATCCTTTCGTAGATTGGCGTTGAACTTTAAAGGGTTTGGTTGATATTTCTTTTTATTGTTTATTATCTCTTTTCACCTTATAACCTTGGGCTTGAAATGGTTTAAGGGACATGGATATTATACCTAATATGACTTAAATAAGTCATTACATTGAATTATATAGATCAACTAACCCTATGGAACCATAAGACCTAATGAAGTGGTCATATCCTAAGTGATACATGTAATATCTTATGTTATAAGCTTGACATTGATTGAAACCAAAGTCCACAACCAATATTGAAGAGATTGTCATGTCCAAAAAAAGTTGGCCCAATAAAGTTATAAAGTATCAATGATCAAGGGAATCTCTTTGTAACTTTTCTTGGTTGTTTTATATCAAGCCACATCAAAGCTAAGTTTCCCAATAGAAATCGTTCATGTATACACAAAGATATATACAAAGAAACATATAATAAACCAAAATGGAGCCATATTCACTCATGATCATTTAAGCGATGGAGTGATTCACATCTCAATTTTTTCCAATCCCTCTTAGTGACCAAAATTAAGATAAATATACACTCTAATAAATAAGTGAGTGTGTGTGTCATTAAATAAATTAACTTATAAAATAAAATAAAAATTAACCTACTTTACAAATGTTAAGTATGCATGTTTCTCTTTGATGTTCATAGTCAATGAATTTGATATACTACATCTGTGAAAATAAAAATTTAAAGAATAGGCAAGCATAACATAGATATAGGTTTTTCCCTAAATGGGATGGCAGGGATGTAAGAGGTTTGGGGCATGTTATCGCCATCCCACCATCTCATTCATCAAAGGGGTGTGGCAGCATTCCCATTAAGACATCCTTTCTCCCCATGGAAAGTTCGGTGTATGACACTCGTTTTGAACACTCAGCATGATCAACAGTCAATTTCTGTGTGCAAGGGATGTTAATTAACATGATAGAGGGTATGACCAAATTGAATAAATTGAATGGGAGACATACCAGGCCATGAGGAAAGCCAATCACATCAAGATTTTGCACTAGGGAAATCCATAATTTGCAACAATAGGTGGGAATGTAGATTAATTCCATCGTCATGGAGTCGGGAACTCATTCTTCTGCCTCGTGGGGATTAATTCCACCATCATTAAGCTAGGAATGCATTATTTTGTCTAGTATTTGGCTCAACTCCAAGCCACCTCCTTGGGATGGCCTTATTGAGACATCCAAATGCCCGTAATCTCCTCTTCTCAAGTTGTTAGGAAAAGAGAGGTTTCTTGCATATCTCCTCATCACACAATATACGAAGGCACTGGGAAACTTTGATGCCCTCTCTAAAGGAATTCTGGGGCATAATTGTCCCAGCCCAGCTATTTCACTCGACCTACCTAGTAATTTTTCTAAGCTACAATTATTTTGACAAGTTTCTCTGAATCAATTAATTGAGAACGGGGACATTCGAAAGGGGGAAAATTCCTACAGAATCTCTGAATTCCCTAGCAAGTCGCCACCAAAAGAAATCAGTGTCGAAAAGCCTTGACATGAATTTGAGCCTAACTTGTTTATTAGGAGATTAGAAACATTGTTAATTGGAAATTCAGTCTCCTCGAAGAGGTTGCAAATCTTGTCCCTATTAAAACATTCTTCATCTCGTGCTCTCTTCATTAACATCTCAATTTTTTGCTAACTGTCTCTGGACTAAGTGCTCCGAGACCTAAAGGAAGCAAATCCTAACTCCATATGTGGAGGCTTCTCAAGTTCAACAATAGACAAAGCCTTCACCAACACCAAACTTTTTTGCTCCTAGGGGAAATAAAACACCTGTCATCAGTGGCTCTAGGTGGCATTCAATCGTTTTTGACCCACTCTCCCAGCTTCCAGGAAACATGCCCCGTCAACAAACATCGTTATGACAAGTTGTTGTATATTACCAGGAATAGGGTCATTTCATAGTGCGGGTATACGCTGCGAGTTCGAAAACTAGATATAGGGATCTCACAACTCTGTCAGTTCAAGATGAAATCCTTCAAGTAGAATTTTTATTAGCAAATGAAAGACGCACTCTCACGTATATTGAAGTTCTAGTGGAGGTGGCAGACTAGGTTTCATATGCAGGGAACACTAGAGGTCAATACAACCAATACATGTACATGGTGGACATTTATTGGCACCCAAAATTTATTCTTGGTAGAGTTCTTGTTGATAGAAATGAGATCAAGTAAGATAGCAAAGGACTAAATTCTTAGGTTCGTTGAGAGTCAATTAGGTTCCCTCCCTGATCTTGACTTCTCTCTAGGAAGCAACAAGGAGTCCATTCAAGTTGAAGCCACAAATTCGAAGAGATTTGCTTAATTGTCTTGAAGAATTTTAGTTCTCTGAGTATATTTTTCATCTAAAGGAATAAAAAACTCTAAAGCTTCTCAAGCATATTTTTCATAAAATTTTCATTTTTAAAGTAATTCAATAAAACTTAAAACATAATTGGATTTTTTTTAAAATAAGTATTAAAAAACTTTTTTTACAATTACATATTTAGATGTGGAACAATAATAAGCACATCCATATAAGAACCAAAATAATCAAAACATACAACATATCTCATTTACTCTTTACAACTTCCCATCAATAAAGAGTGTAATCATAAGTAAGGCATTTCTTGTGATTGAGATAATTAAAATATCTAGTTTTTTATGAAAAAATTATTACTATTAATATTTTTCTCATTTTAACTTATTCAAAGTGGTTGGGAGGTAAGTTTCACACTCAATCATGAAGGTAGATTGGTAGGCATCCTGGGAATGGAACCCTCATAGGTGCATTTTTTGATGCATCGCCCCTTGCTAAGTCTTAAGTTACTAACTAGTGTTAGCTTGAGAGGTATTGCTTCTAGTAAGAGTTTATAGTGGGAGCCACCAACTATAAATCCATTTACTGTTAATTTTTTTCCACTCACATTTTTTATTAATATAATGCAACTTCAATCTCCAACTTGCATGGCCACTAACAACTTGGCAAAATGATGAATAACAACTTGAATAATTTAGACAATTAAACCATGGATTTTATAATTTATTGTGTTGAGAGATGCTTTTTATAGTTCAATAAGGAGAGATATGCAATTATTTCCATACTCAACATGGAATTGATATATGGAATTTAAAAATATATTAATAACAAAAAAATAATTTCAATGTTAACCATAAATATAATATTTCAGTACACCCTATATAAAATATTTCCATATGAAATTTATATTTATGAAGCAATTTAAAGTAAAATAAAAAAATAAAAAGATGGTTGGTTAAAATATTTCAATAACAACGTGCTACTCAAAATAAGGAAAATGTGTAATTTATTTTATATACATATATAAATATAGTCTGTATGTATCATGTAGTGACAGAGAAAAATAAAAAAATAAAAATCAACCATACTATTTATACATTCATAAAAATAAAAAATAATCCATCATATATTTTTTTAATTAAACACCAACCCCAAAGTCTCTAAGTGGAGAGAACACCAATCTCAGGATCCATGTCCATCTTAACACGGGCTACTATCAATACGAAGGTATGCCATAATCGCACAATATTAAAATGATAGGCATTTGATGAATAAATTGTAACATATTAAAAATTTAAAATCATATGAATTCGATTAATATGAAAATGTTCATTGGTTTTTTTCCATTCATAATTATCTATATATAACCATGTGTAACACATTAAAAATCACAATCTTCTTTTCATTGTTTATTATAGTTTTTTTTATTTTATATTAATATTTATTAGGTTTTTTTATCTTATATCATTTGGGTTGTATGAAAAAACATAGATATTAAATTTAAATATAATTTTAAAAACCTATTATATTAAATTATAGGTATCAACTAACTCATGGACCTATACGATTTAATTGAGAGTCTTTCTTTCAAATTAGAAACTTGATAATGGTAGAAAAAAATTTTATAAATAAATATTGAAAAATTATAAGATAAAAGCAAGTGTATTTAAAAAAAGTTTTAGATATTAAATGGTCCATGAAACTTTTCGAAAACTTTTCTTGGTCGCTATTGGACAACCCACATCAAAAGTTTAAGTTTATATTATATAAAAAGAAGTATAAAAGAAATAGACTTATGTTTAAGTCATACATATAATGACTTCTTGTGTTAAAAGTTTGATAATGATAGAAAAACAAATTTTATAATCAATCTTGAAAAAATTATAAGACAAAAGAAAATCTTATTGGTAGAAAAAAGTTATAAGATATTAATGGTTAAAGAAATATTTTCAAAAATTTTCTCAGTTATTATTGAGCAATCCACATTAATCTAAATTTTCTAGTAAAACGTAATATATATATAGATATCATCTTTTGGATTATACATATAACATATTGGGTTAAAAGCTTGATAATTATAGAAGACAAATTTTACTAACCATATTGAAAAAAATTATAAAAACAAAAAAAATTGAATGGGTTGGTAGAAAAAAGTTATAAGATATTAATCTCAGAGAAATCGTTTTTCACAACTTTTCTCAATTTTTATGGAGCAACCACATCAAAACTAAGTTGTCCAATAATATATATGGAAGTATAAAATAAACCAAAGTAAAATCATCTTTTTCAATATACATATAACATGTTGTGTTAAAAGCTTGATAATGATAGAAAACAAATTCTACAATTAATATTGAAAAAGTATAAAGACAAAAGAAAGTGTTTGGTGTCTTGGGTGGTTATTGAGCAACCCACATCAAAGGTAAATTTTCTAATAAAAAAAATTATTTCTCTATATCTACTATATAGAGAAACAAGGAAGCATAAAAGAAACCAAAATATAATTGTACACGCATAAAGTGATGGGCATTTCAATATTTCTAGGTTTTTTTTAGCTAAAACTAAAATAAATTTATATTATAATGAATTGTACATGCATAGAGTGGTTGGCAGATTTTTTTAAGTAAAGCTAAAATAAATTTATAGTATAATGAATAAGTATGTGTATTATTAAATTAATTAAATTGAAATATATATTATATTATATAATTATATTTTATTGAATAAATTTTAAGTATATATATTTATGTAATGTTTGTACTTGGTATAATACTTTTATAAAAATAAAAAATAAATAATTTACTAGTAAAATTTGGAAAAGCAATTACATTCAAAAATTTAGTCATTTTTTAATATTCATAAATTCAAAATTAAAATAAATCTTTTATATAATTTATTATTAATTAAAGCTTTCATTTAAATTTATTATTTTAAAATAATTTAATGAAATTTAAACACAATTGTCAATTTTTAAAAATATACATATATAAATTTTGTATACAACTATATATAAATAGATAAATGTGTCATTGTTATCATCATATTGATGATAAACCTATCCATATAAAGGAAAACATGCACAAACATATAACAATAAATGATGTAATCATAAGTATGATATTTTTTAGGATTGATATAATTGAATATTTTGTTTTTATGACAAAATGTTTATAATTATTAATTCTTTTTTTATTTGTTTAAATGGTTAGGATGTAAATTTTACACTTAACTCACCTAAGCCCCGAGTGATACATTTAGCCAATTATGATGAGTTTAAAGGGTTAGACATCCCTATGAGTAGGGACCCCACGGATACATTCATGGATGTCTCTGCCCTTTTCAACTCATAAGTTACCTAATTAATATTGGCTCGCAAAGTATTGATGCTCGTAAAGGTTTATATGTCTCTCTCCTTTTCAAGTCATAAGTTACCTAATTAATAGTGGCTTGCAAAGTGTTAATGCTCGTAAAGGTTTATAATGGGAGCCACCAACTATAAATCCTTAGAATTTTGTTGTTTTTTTTTAAACTAGCATTTAATGTTATAATTTTAGCCATTATTACAAAATGATACATAGCAACTTAAATAATAGTTCAAACCTAAATGTTGAAGTCAACAAACTTACATGGGCACTGCAATTTTAACCATTATTACAAAATGATGCATAACAACTTAAATAATTGTTCACAATTAGGTCAACAAAAACAATTAAACCATTGACTCAATCATTTATTGTGAGCTTTTTAGTTATGTAATTCTTTATGTATTTAACATGGAGTTTTGAAACGTAGTATTTAAACATGTATTAATAATAAAAAATAATTTCAATGTTTACCATAAATATAATATTTTAATGTCCATTTTAAATAAAATATTCCCACATTGACTTGTACACATACATATATAAATCAACACACACACACACACACATATATATATATATCAATTGAGAGTAAAATGAAAATTATGGTTGGTTAAAACATTTCAATGGTGTGATTCAAAATGAACAAAATGTGTATAAGCCATGTAGATTTATCTTAAATCAAAGTCTATCATGTAGAGAGAGAAAAAGCCCCTCGAGGTGATAATGAGATGACTAATGCAAAACTTATTGAAAAGTTTTATTTTTAGAAAAAAGAATGCTAAAGATGGTTAAGTTATTGGTGGTTTTCGAGCTCTAGGTTTATGATAACTCATGGTTTTTTTCATGGTATTATTCTCTAATGTAGCATATTTAAAGGTAAGAAGACTCCATGTTAATTTTTCATGGAGACTAATGGGATCCCAACAATGATGCCTTTAGATACCACCACTTCTCTTGGTGTTTTGTGATCCTAACAACTGGTATTAGAGTGATTTTGGTTTGCCTATGTCATGTATATTGTTAAGTTGACTACATGTGGGAATAAAGATGATAATGTAAAGATTGATGAAAAATATATTGATAAATTTAAGAATTGGGATAACAAAATGATGGTTTATTAGGGAAGGTTGAAAGTGATACATGGTGATGAAGAAGAGTTGGATTGACTGCGTGGAGTTAGCAAGTATAAATGGTGTTGAAATGCCACACCAAGGTATGGATTAGCAAAGCTAGAGATGTAGTGAGAGAGTGGTCTTATTAACGAGAAAACAGAGATGGAGTGAATGGTTTGAGGTTAGTGAAGGAGTCAACATGTGATGAGAGGCGCAGTGGTGTGATAACACCAGTTTTGTGTGAACACCCTAAGGGTTTTGGTCCAAGATAAGTGTATTTCCCTAGGAAGTTGTAAGACCTATTGTTTAGGCATATATGTTGCATTAGAGCATGGATTTTTGTAAGGCATTAACACTTTGAACAGACATACATGTAGTGCAAGTGTACTAGTATCCTAGCATGAGGGGGGGAATGTGAGATCTTAGGTGAGATGGTTGATGATTGATTGGGACCATGTTAATCTCCTTGAGTCAATTTTACAGGGGGAATTGTTAGGGTGGTTCGGGTTAACTTGACTCAGTCAAGTTACTGGTGGTTTTCAAGCTCAAGGTTTATAACAACCCCATGGTTTTACCAATAGTATTATGATCTAATGTAACCTATTTAAATGTGGAAAGACTCCATGTAAATTTTTTTTTTTGTGATTGGTGGAATCACAACAATGATGTCTTTAGACACCACCACTTTCTCAATGTTTCATGATCCTAATAGAACAAGGAAAGCAAGTTGATTTGAGACAACATTGAATGGGTTATTTGTCAAATTTAAATAAGAAATGGGAATTTACCAAATAAGTATTTGAGAAAAAAATATTTGGTTACAAACAATGGATTGACTAATGAAATCTTGAAAAAAAAAATGAGAGATAAATACTTTAACGCCTTATTTTTCAATACTAATAATTTGAAAATTTATTGCTTACCAAAAACTTATATAATTTATATAAAAATATTTTATTACTTACTTCGCTTCTCAAAATCAAAATCCTCACCATCAAAATCTACAAACTCTCAAAAAATTATTTTATCACTATATTTTAAAACTTTTAAAAACATTATTAATTTGTATTTATTATCTCTTTTCATCTTATAAGCATAGATCTAAAAAGCTAAACTTGAGTAACCCATTACATTACATTGAATTATGTTGATCAACTAGCCATATGGATCCATGAGACTAAGACTTAATGAATAGGTTATCTCTTAACTTGTACATATAATCCGTTGCTTTAAAAGTTAAATAACTACGAAAACCAAATTTCATAATCAATATGGAAAAGATTTAACGTAAAAAAAGGGTTTTTTTTTTAATGTATGGGTGATCAATAACCATCTCGCGACGAAAACATCAAATGTCGCCTCACACCTATACAATTTTTATTATATGAAATCGTATATGTTGAAGGTGATAGGCTACAGGTTTGATTAGGAGTTGATCACCAATATTTTGTAGTTGGGTATGAGTGTAAGTTGGTATTAAAGGTTATTATATGAAATGGTAATGGTTATTATATGAAATTTAATTTTAAACTTTCAATAATATAATATTAGATGTATGGTTTAAAAAATAATATTTTTATTAAATTTTTATTAGTTTATAAAGTTAATTTAATTTGATTTTTTTCTACTGAATAGATCCAGAGTTTATGGATTAGTCTTCGTTTTAAATTAAATATATCTATAAATTTAAATATTTTAATTTGAAAAGTATAAAAAAATATTTTTAGTTTTAATTTTTCTATTGCAACTTAATTTTATAAAATTAAAATTCGATTGGACTAAATCCCTATATTACAATTAATTTAACAATGGAAAAATTTAAAAAAAATATTCATTTCAAGAAAATTAAATTGTATGATGACTTTTGGAATATACATTTTTGTTCATTATCTGATTTCATTTAACATCTTTTTCATTTTTTTAATGTTTTTCATTGTATAATGTGATGTAAATTTATTTATATTTTATTAATTTTTACAAAATATTTTAATAAAAACATTTATAAATTAAATAAATATTATTTGAAAAAATATAAAGTATTTAATTTAATTTAATTTCTTATATTGTGATTTTAATTTCATAAAAATTATATTTCAAATTTTATAATATTTAAATTTGAAATAAAATTGAATTATAAAAATCCCTATATTATATAAATTTAAAAAATGGAAAAAATTATAAAAAATAAATTCAATTCAAGAAAATGAAAATGTCACTAGAGATGATTTTGGAATAGACATTAGCCATTATTCTAATTTTTATTTGTCATCCCTTTTCACTGTATAATGTTATTTTCAAAGTTCCATGGACACGCCTGCTAATGGACTTGATCAATTCTTTTAGATCTAGAGAGTGATATTTCAAAACAAAAAACAAACTATTTTTATATTTTTTATTTTTCTTTTGCATGATATATACATTACATGTAGGCCTGGAGTATGTCCTAAAACTGCTTAAGAGCTTGTCTTCCTCAGACGTAAGGAAATAGGTTAATGGCCCAAGACCTAGAGGCATCTTGATGCAAGAGCATCTGGACTTAGCCAGCAATGTGAAAGTTTGTTCACATGTTGTGGCTAAACAAGTTGAATTTCACTGACCTGAGTGGTCAAAAGTCAGTTTTTACCGAGAGGGTTGGATCTCTCAAGAAATGAGTTGTATTTCATTATTGTAATAAGTAAAAATTGTCTTATTTTAGATCCAAAGATAAGTTATTAGCATAGGTGTGTGATAGAGCTGGAAAATATTGTAGAAATTCCCATTGTAGATCAACAGATTATGTAATATATTAAAGAAAAATACAAGATCTACTTCTACAACAAACTTGCGGAAGCTTAATCGAATATGAGCAAGATCAAATAGAACACATATAACTGAGAATGAGAAAGCAATCACACATGAACACAGAAGAATACTCTAGGGAAAGCCTCAGCTAAAAACCTCGATCTTTGTATTATCATACAAGTGGAAATATGTCTAGATTACACAAAGATTTAGCTCACAAGCTATCCCGCTCTCAGTACAATCCAACTGCTGCTCACAGATAGTCAAAGGCTTCTCACAAACCTTCTCCTATGCCCTCCAATCCTCCTATTTCCTTGTGCAGTTTCCCCTGGGGTCCAATGCTGCCACCTGTGTGAATTCACCTCTCACACTGCTCACTAAACTCAAAAGTAATTGCGCAATCCTGAAGGAGATGATTCCTTCTGCATGGATGAACTTCCTATATAGGAAAAATCCTCTAACTGATAGTACATTATCCCTTCCTTTGATCTCAACTGGGTCTCTGACTGAACTAACATGCATGAGTTATTTATGAGAGAACATTCAGTTATCTGAAGTGTAGCAGTTACATGCATGCATGCATTAACTAACTAAACTCACAATTAGTTCAACAAACTATTTGAACTAATATAATTGGACTTAACTCAGTTAACTGAGCTAACTAATTACAACTCATCCTGATCTCCTTAATCAAGGGATAACTTCCTCAATCAATGGAGAAACTGTTGCATGTCTTCACATAGACTTCATGTTTGATTTCCTACAACTAATTAACTCGGGATGAATTAATTAATTATTTTAAAAACAGCTGCTAAGATCAAATTCGAATTTTACTTCTCAATTTTAGTTCAGGGACTAACTAAAATTGGAATCTATTCCAAAATACTATTTATAGCAATGTTATTTTTAGCATTTCCGTTTTTCTCATTCCTTGTTGCTATATCCAACACTAGTACCTGAGATGCTATTTATAGCATTTCTATTTGTAGCATTTCTTGTTGCCATTTTTAACTCTCCCTCTCAACAAGAAAGGCATTCAATTCGAACCCGATCTTGAACCTTTTAAATGTTCTGCATGCAACACTTCTCCCAAGTGTTGTTGCTCCAACAACTCTAAAAACAAAAAAAATCTCCCAATTGACCTCCCTGTTGGTCTAGAAACATCCTTTGATGTTGAAGCTTCCTCTGCCACTGACAAGTGCTCCCTCTGTGACCATTGAGTTGCTGCAACACTCCATGCATCTCGCACCATTGCACACCTCCCTGTGCCATCCTGAATTGGTGCAACATTCCTGTACCTCTCACATTGTTGCAACCTGCTAGCTCTACACTGTCTTGGGATTCCTGCATTGTAGCTCTCTCTGTCGCTCCATCCGCATTTGCCTCTACCCACTCAGCCAGTCTTGCTACTCCTCGTCGAGGCTCCCGTAGCAAGGTCTAATCAAAGAGGTTGGGTACCTCAATGATCCTACCCCTATTCCAACCTTCTTGGGACTGTCACTCCACATCGCCCCACCCCTGACCTAGAGGTATGGATGCATGTGATCCCTCTGCCCACTTGGCTCAAAATTTCCCCCTACTAGAGGTCTCTGAATGAGTGGATTCCTCTACTCGATCTCCTCTCGGCTTTTCCAATTGTAGCTGCTACACAAACTCCTCAAGCTGCTTCACCAATTGTGGCTACTTCACAATTTTCTGAGACTTCTTCTGGCATTGCATGTTGAGAGGTAATGTACTCTCCCTCTCAACCACCAAGTCTCCATCAGTTGCCTTGCTCCTCAAGGCTTTGCATGCATCTTGAACCTCAAGAGCATACAGGTTCTTGACTCATGAACCGATCTGCTTCACCTGTCTCGTGGTGACGTGTCTAAGGAAAATCTTTCCCTTATTAAAGACTACATCATATCCTTTGTCTTCCAGCGTAGCGATGGACACAGACCCAATACATACTTTACATCAGTCAGGGTAATGCGAGGTCCATGGTCCCTCTAAAAGACAATTGTACCTACTCCTCCTAAGACACTATAATTTTCATCATTACCCATTGCTATGAGTATCTGGAGATCTTTTTCCTCCAAGGTACTGAACAAACACTTATTGTCGGTCATGTGGAATGAAGCTCCACAGTCAAGAAACCAACCACATCCCACCATGGATGACACCATGCATGCGAAGACGGTGAAATCGAACTCGAATTGTGAGGCCAATGCCTCACCTTCATATCCTTCCTTGGATCCCATCTTGGATTTCTTCAATGGACAATTTGTTGCAAAATGGCCCACCTCATGACAATGAAAGCATCACACTTTCGATTTGTCAAAATTCTTCCCACCATAGGAAGAACTCGATTTGGGATGAGAATCCTTCTCCTTCCCTTTCTTTGCCTTACTCGCTAAGGCACAATTTTCTTCATCCTCCTTGGATGAAGAACCATCTCTGGTGCTTCTCCTTATCTCCTCTTGCATCAGATCCGACCAAAGTCATTGTTCCCAATCTGGTAGTTTCTCTCTTCCATTTACCGAGTCTTGGTAGCTATGCCAACTCTTAGGAAGACCGAGGAGAGCAAGACTCACCATGTCATCATCGGCTATCGTGATCCCTACACTTCCAAGATCATCCCTGCAGGTGGTGAGCTTGTTCAGATATGTAGAGATCGTGTCACCCTTTTCACACTTGATTTTCCGAAGCTTGTCTTTTAGCACCAGCTTCTTCTGATCGTTGTTGTTCTGATATATATCTTTCAATGTTTTCCACATTGAAAAAGGTGTCTCCTTCCCATGGATACTCGAGACTATGTGGTCTTAAACTCCCTCCAGAAGGATTCTCCTCGCTCTAGCCACACATTTCTTCCATTCCGCCAATTATGTAGCATTAGCTGCTGTCGGCTTGGGGACTTCTTGATCAATGAAGTCCTTTAGACCGTTGTCCTCTAATATTGCTTCCATGCAATCCTTCTAGGCTATATAATTCAAGCTGCCATCAAGGGCATACTCGAGTCTTAAACCATTAAACGCCATTAGTGAAATTTTAGATGTGATAAGAATTCGAATTCTATAATCAGGAACATGAAACTTTGAACTTCTCCCTTCTTTGTATACTGTTCTTCACTTTTATCACCTTTGCTCTGATACCATGTAGAAATTCTCACTGTAGATCAACAGATTATGCAATATACTAAAGCAAAATACAAGATCTACTTCTACAACAAACTTGTGGAAGCTTAATCGAATATGAGCAAGATCAAATAGAACACATATAACTGAGAATGAGAAAGCAGTCACACATGAACACAGACGAATACTCTGGGGAAAGCCTCAGCTAAAAACCTCGATCTCTGTATTATCATACAAGTGGAAATATGTCCGGACTACACAAATATTTAGCTTACAATATATCCTTCTCTCAGTACAATCCAACTACTACTCATAGACAGTCAAAGGCTTCTCACAAACCTTCTTCTCTGCCCTCCAAGCCTCCTATTTCCTTACGCAGTTTCTCCTGGAGTCCAATGCTGCCACCTGTGTGAATTCACCTCTCACACTGCTCACTATACTCAGAAGTAATTGCGCAATCCTGAAGGAGAATATTCCTCTACATGGATGAGTTTCCTATATAGAAAAAATCCTCCAACTGATAATACATTGTCCCTTCCTCTGATCTCAACTGGGTCTCTCACTGAACTAACATGCATGAGTTATTTATGAGAGAATATTTAGTTATCTGAAGTGCAGCAGTTACATGCATGCATGCATTAACTAACTGAACTCGCAATTAGTTCAACAAACTATTTGAACTAATATAACTGGACTTAACTCAGTTAACTGAGCTAACTAATTACAACTCAAATTACAACTCATCGTGATCTCCTTAATCAAGGGACAACTTCCTCAATCAATGGAGAAATTGTTGCATGTCTTCACATAGACTTCATGTTTGATTTCCTACAACTAACTAACTCAAGATGAATTAATTAATTATTTTACAAACAACTGCTAAGATCAAATTCGAATTTTACTTATCAATTTTAGTTCAAGGACTAACTAAAATTGGAATCTATCCCGAAATACTATTTATAGGAATGCTATTTTTAGCATTTCCATTTTTTCATTCCTTGTTGCTATATCCAATGCTGGTACCTGAGATGCTATTTATAGCATTTCTATTTTTAACATTTCTTGTTGCCATTTTCAACAAATAGAGATTTGACTATTAGATTGTTTAAAATAGGGATTGAGTAGTTAGAGTGGGATTCGATTGATAAAAAAGAGAAAAATGCAATGTAGAAGGATTCGCAGGGATGAGAGAGGATTGAGCGAAGCAGGAGTTAAGTAATAGAGTGTGGATTTCAATATTGAAACAAATGTCTTTTAATCGATGTAATAGAGCCAAAGGTCGAGACTCTGTAACCATTTTTTTATAATGAATAATTGATGCCATGTGTATGTTTATATAATGATGTTATGGAAACTCTCATTTCGTTTCTGAATATTTGTATTCGGGACAACATCAATATTTCTTTGTTTTCATGTTTTATGTTATAGAACACAGAGTTAAACGGAAATCGCAGGTCTTTAGTGCTATTACCATTGTTGATGCTCGTTTAAGTCCTAGCCATTGATCCAAGTTTCGAACCAACAATGTGAAACCCCGCCAACCGTTGGATCACCATATCGCATCATAAGATTTGTTTATAAGAAGGGCGGACCTCAGGCCTTAAAGAATTATGATGTGCAATCACCGCAATATCACATCGCAAATAAACAGTGGAGTGTGGTCGGTTCGTGGTGTTAAGAAATTACGAAGAGTGATCACAAAATATCACATCGCAAGAATCCTTTGTATGTTATCGAACCACGACCACGGCACAATGCAATATCTAATTGCGATATATCGCATCGCAATATTTCAACGAGAAAGGAAATGACCTCAAACCATGGGAAGATGTGATGTATAACATGCGATGCGATCGTTGAATTAAATCACATCACAATGATTTAAAGAGGAAAGCACCAGACCCTAAACCCTTGTGACTTACAATTATGCGATACAATGTGGATCGTCGGATCAATGTGTTATGATCTATGGTACAGTAATTTCAAATGGTTCTATTAAAAAGTGAAATATTTGTTGTCAGGCTTGTTTAAGAGGAAATCAGAGTAGCACAACGGAAGGCTGGAATACAAAGGGTAAAGAAAACGCAGGGCCGATTGTTGAGATCTCTTGAAACAATTGATTCCTGCGTCATTTGTGGTATCAGAGCATAGAGAGATTAAGGTTGATTACAGTAAACATGCCACCAAGGAGAGGAATTGGCATTGGTTGAGGAAGACCGGAAGCAAATGTAGTTCTGCTGGAGGAGATCCGAAGTCTGCATACAAGGATGGAAACAAGTGAGACTACTTAGAGAAGAACACCTGATGAAGGGGATGACAGTGCTAAAGAAGAATCTTTCGAGGAAGAAGAAGAGGAGGAAAATGAAATTACTAGAGTTATTAATATGCTGGCGAAAGTAGGAGGAAAACTAAAGGTGGAAATTCCTACGTAGGAAGGGAATCTCAATGCAGAAGAGCTAATGGATTGGATCAGGTCATTAGACAAATATTTTTTTGACTATGAAGAGGAAGTTGACGACAAGAAGAAGGTGAAATTTGTAGTTACCAGATTAAAGGTTCATGCAGCTATTTGGTGGGACAAGCTACAGACATCCAAAACGAGGAAAGGAAAGTCCAAAATCAAGCAATGGGACAAAATGGTGAGTAAGATGAAAGCCAAATTTATGCCTAAAGAATATCAGTTAAATATTTTTAAACAGTTCCAGAATTTAAGGCAAACAAGAATTTATGTTAAAGAATACACAGAAGAGTTTCATAGATTGAGTATTAGAGCAGGACATGTAGAAGATGACATGGAGAAGGTAGCCAGATATATCAATGGCTTACGATATGACATATAAGATGAGATCGGCTTATTAAGTCTAAAGACTATTGAGGATGCCTATCAAGCAAGTTTGAAGGCAGAGGAGAAGATGTTGAGAAAACAGAATCATAGGAATAGAGGAAGGAGCTCGGTAAGAAGTAGAGGAACTACCAAACCAGGGGGCAACAACATCAGCATGAAGTAGGCAGTTCAAGTAATAGACCACCACAAAGAGGGGATTTTAATAGATGAAGATTTGTGCCCAGAGGAAGAGGCCGAGGAAGAGATATTCGGTGTTACACTTGTGGAGAATGGGGACATGTGTCATGTGACTATCCTCATAATAGACCAACAAGTCAGAGGAATGTGAATGTAGTTGAGGCAAAGCCAAAAACACCTTGACTTATGGAAAAGGAAGAACCCCCTGAAGTAGGAGAATCCCTGTTGTTGAGAAGGACAATGCTTAAGACCGAGAAAGAGATTGAAGAACTAGCGCAAAGGAAGAATTTATTTAGAACTACTTGTAAATCAAAAGTAAGTGTTGTAAAGTAATAATTGACAGTGGAAGCATTGATAACCTTGTTTCTATAGAGATGGTGGACAAGCTCGGATTAGCAAAGACAGTGCACCCTACTCCTTAAAAAGTGTCATGGTTGCATAAAGGACATCAGATTATTGTGACAAAACAATGCAAGGTTGAAATACAGAATGGTACGTATAAGGATGTAATATTATGCAATGTAATGCCAATGGATGTATGCCATGTATTGTTGGGAAGACCGTGGCAGTTTGATCGAAAAGTTATTCATGATTGGAGGAGAAACACTTATACTCTAGAGAAAGATGGAAATAAACATACATTGCTGCCATTGAAGGATGACGTTGACAAAGGAGCACTGGGAAGTAGTGTTATGCTGATGAGTGGAAGGGAGCTATTGCAAGAGATTGGGAAAGGTGAAGAAATGAATTTTGCTGTCATAGGGAGACCGAAGGTAATTTTAACTTCCACAAACTTAGATGATTTACCTGAAGAAATCAAAACTCTATTAAATTATTTAGCTAATATTATTGTGGATGAGTTGCCAAATGAATTTCCACCAATCAAGAGTATTAGTCATCATATTGATCTAATACCAGGAGCGAGTTTGCCAAATAAAGCAGCGTACAGATTAACTCAAGAGAATGCGACGTTGGAAGACAAGTGCAAGAACTGATGGATAAGGGACTAATGAGAGAGAGCCTTAGTCCATGTGTTGCACCAACAGTACTCAGTCCAAAGAAAGGAGGTGAATGGCGTATGTGCACAGATTCCAAAGCCATAAACAAGATCACAATCAGGTATGGATTTCCTTTGTCACGCATGGATGATTTAATGGATTGTTTGAGTGGATCAATGTATTTTACTAAAATAGATGTGAAGAGTGGATACCATCAAAAAAGAATTCGAGAAGGAGATGAATGGAAGACTGCATTTAAAACAAACGGGGGGTTGTATGAGTGATTAGTGATGCCTTTTGGACTCACTAATGCACCTAGCACGTTCATGAGATTGATGAACGAAGTCTTGAAGGAATATGCGGGCAAGTTTGTTATTGTTTATCTTGATGATATTCTAGTTTTCAGTAAACGTAAGGAAGAACATTTAGAGCATCTTAAATTAGTTTTAAGAACTCTACAGAAAGAGAAACTACTGATAAATCTAAAGAAATGTAGTTTCATGAAAGAAGAATTAATTTACTTGGGATTTGTAGTTTCTAAAGAAGGATTGAAAATGGATCTAGAGAAAGTCCAAGCAATTTGGAACTAGCCTATTCCCAGAAATATGTTTGAGGTAAGAAGCTCCCATGGTCTTGCAAGTTTTTACAGGAACTTTATTAGAGGTTTTAGTCAAATTTGTGCACCAATTCTTGAAACAATTAAGGAGACCAATTAGTCGTTAAAGTGGACAGAAGCAGCACACAGGAATTCTAAATTGCTGAAGAGGAAAATCACAGGGGAACCGATTTTAGCTTTGCCTGATTTTGAAAACGTATTTCAAGGTGAAACAGATGCTAACAAGTTGCAGTTGGCATAGTTCTAAGTCAGGAACAAAGACCGATAGCGTACTTCAATGAGAAATTGAATGAAGAAAAGAAGAAGTATTCTTCTTAAAATAAAGAATTTTACACTATTGTACAAGCCTTGAAAAAATGGAGACATTATTTGCTACCAAAGGAATTAATATTGTATTCGTACAATCATGCATTACAGTTCATAAATAACCAGTCGAAATTGAACCAGAAACATGCCAAGTGGGTAGAATTTTTGCAAAGCTTTACTTTTGTGATAAAGCACACAAGTGGTAAGTTGAATAAAGTTGTTGATGCATTGAGCAGGGTAAGTTTTATTTGCAAGAATTCAAAGTTGGTGTTGTAGGATTTGAAGAAATGATTGAAATGTACAAAGATGATGCAGATTTCAAATATATATATATATATTATATATATATATAATATAACAACAGTTAAAAATCCAATAGTTCATAACAGAAGTCAATGGTTAGATTATCTCATCCAAGGAGGATTATTGTTTAAAGGAAACAAGTTGTGCATTCCCAAATGTTCTATGAGGGAAAACATAATAAATGAGAAACATAGTGGAGGATTATCTTGTCACTTTGGACAAGATAAAACCTTTGCTCAGTTGAATGCTTTTTATTATTGGCCCAAAATGCAAACTAATGTTAAGATATTTGTTGAGAGTGAAGGATATGTCAGCATACTAAGGGGAGAAGTCAGAACACAGGATTGTATCAACCATCTCCAATACCATACCAATAATGGGGATGTAGTTAGCATGGATTTTGTTTTGGGATTACCGAAAACTCAAAGAGGGAATGATTCCATTTATGTTGTGGTAGATAAATTTTCCAAGATGGCACATTTCATTGCTTATAAGAAGACAAGTGATGCAACACATATAGCTAATCTATTTTCTTCAGAAATTGTAAGATTACATGGATTGCCTATAAGTATTATGTCTAATAGAGATACAAAGTTTGTAGGACATTTCTGGAAAATTCTTTGGAAGAAACTAGGAGCTAACCTCAGTTTCAGTTCAGCATACCACCCTCAAACAGATGGACAGACCGAAGTAGTAAATAGGAACTTGGGAAACATATTGAGAAGTTTATACATCAAAATCCTAAGCAGTGGGATTTAGCACTAGCTCAGGCTGAATTTGCTTATAATGACACTCCAAACCAAAGTACTGGAATGAGTCCATTTCAGATTGTTTTTGGAATGAATCCAAGAGGTGTGTATGAGCTCAGAAATTTGGGAAAACAGGAGAGAAGAAGTGCAAAAGCTGAAGAGTGTGCAAAACAGATGCAAAGACTACAAGAAGATGTGAAAGGAAGATTGCAGGAAAGCAGTGGTAAATACAAACAGATAGTGGATATGAAAAGAAGAGAGAAAAAATCCCAAGTGGGAGATTTAGTGATGGTATATTTCAGAAAAGAAATATTTCCTACTAAGACTTACAATAAACTAAAAATGAAAAATATAGGACCATGTAGAATTGTAAGATTCAACTAATGCATATGAAATTGAATTGCCATAAGGGATTGGAATATCACCTATTTTCAATATTGCATATTTGTATCCATGCAAAGGGACAAAGACAGAGCTATAGGAGGAAACTATAGAAGATGAAGTTCAAACATTGAACTGGGAAGAACAAATGCCAAAGACTGTTAAGAAAGAAGTGGAAGCTGTTTTGGAGAAAAGAGTATCCAGAAGAACCAAAGGACGGACTTATTTTCAATATCTAGTTAAATGGAAATGATAGCTAGTGGAAGATGCTAGCTGGTTAACAACAGCCGAGTTGCAGAAGCATGAAGTAAGCCCTAAAAGTCTGAGGGGTGATTTATTTCTTCCCCAAGAGTAATGTAGGAGCATCTAGACTTAGTGAGCAATGTGAAAGTTTGTTCACATGTTGTGGCTAAATAAGTCAAATTTCACTGACTTGAGTGGTCAAAATTCAGTTTTTACCGAGAGGGTTGGATCTCTCAAGAAATGAGTTGTATTTCATTATTGTAATAAGTAGAAATTCTCTTATTTTAGATCCAAAGATAAGCTTTTAGCATAGGTGTGTGATAGAGCTGGAAAATAGAGATTTGACTGTTATATTGTTTAAAATAGGGATTGAGTAGTTAGAGTGGGATTCGATTTATAAAAAGGAGAAAAATGTAATGTAGAAGGATTGGTAGGGATGAGAGAGGATTGAGCGAAGCAGGAGTTAAGTAATAGAGCTTGGATTTCCAGATTGAAATAGAGGTCTTTTAATCGTTGTAATAAAGCCAAAGCCCAAGACTCTGTAACCATTTTTTTATAATGAATAATTGATGTTGTGTGTATGTTTCTATAATGTTGCTGTGGAAACTCTCGTTTCGCTTCTGATTATTTGTATCCGGGACAACATCAATATTTCTCTGTTTTCATGTTTTATGTTATAAAACATATAGTTAAACAAAAATTGCAAGTCTTTAGTGTTATTACCATTGTTGATGCTCGCTTAAGTCCTAGCCATTGATCCAAGTTTCAAACCAACGATGCGAAACCCCGCCAACCATTGGATCACCATATTTCATCGCAAGATTTGTTTATAATAAGGGTGGACCTCAGGCCTTAAAGAATTGCGATGTGCGATCACCACAAATAAAAAGTGGAGTGTGATCGGTACGTGGTCTTAAGAAATTGTGAAGAGTGATCACAAAATATCGCATCGCAAGAGATCCTTTGTATGTTATTGGACCCCAGTCATGGAACAGTGTGATATCCAATTACGATACATCGCATCGCAATATTTCAACAGGAAAGGAAATGGGCCTCAAAACTTGGGAAGATGTGATGTATAACATATGATGCAATCTTTGAATTAAATCGCATCGCAACAATTTAAAGAGGAAAGCACCAGGCCCTAAACCCTTGCAACTTGCGACTTGAGATTATGTGATACAATGTGGATGGTCGAATTAATGTGTTACTATCTACGGTACAGTACTTTCAAGAGGTTCTATTAAAAAGAGTAATATCTGGTGTCGGGCTTGTTTAAGAGGAAATCAGAGTAGCACAGTGGAAGGCTAGAATATAAAGGGTAAAGCAAACGTGGGGCTGATTGTTGAGATTTCTTGAAACAATTGATTCCTACGTCACATCTCACAGGAGTGAAAGCCTGCCCCCTTACGGACCACCAGCGGGTTATTCCAAGTAGCGTGGTTTTCCTTGAATAACAGTGATGAGTCAGCCTGGATTCATTGTTAGCAACTAGAGATGGTTGTCTTCACTGCTAGTTTGACAACTGAGTTATGATAGGTTTCCCTACCTGTTAAAAAATATATATATTATATGCAAAATTAAACTCTAAAAATAATTAATTTTTCATATTTCTTTTTCAAAAATATATTCATGAGATACCATATTGGAGATATTAATAAACACACATCGAAGTAAAGTTCATGCTTCACCTTAGACAGAAAAAACTAAACTATATTCAAACAAATTCCATGCTTCACCTTACTTAGACAAAGTTAAATTAGCAAAGTTAGAAAATCGTTGATGTTTACATGACATGGTACGATGGATGTTGTAAATCAGATGGAATGTTATGCTTTTAAATAGGATACAATATGCAAAAATACCATGGGAAAAACCATGGGTTGTCAAAACCAATAGCCAAAAAACTACCAACGATAAAATGATTAATTCCCCTCAATTTTATTTTAATTATTAATTTCATTATTTTATTTTATTTTATTTTATTATTTTTATTTTTCTGTAATTTTACTAAGTCAAATGTTTAACAACACAAAATAAGATATTACAACATTTTTTTCATTGGGTTGGAAAGTGCTTCTTAGCACAATAATGTCTAAATCCCTTAATAACATACCACAGATATAAAGTAAAATAAAATAATAAATATACACAATTTCAACTCTTTTTTTTACCCAAAAAAATATAAAATAAACACTTGATTACCAATTATGAATGGAGGAAGAAGAAATTGCTAATTAATAAGATAGGCATGGATCCTAATGATTAGAGTTATCCTTTATTAGAGATTTTGGAATTAGTGTATTTTAGAATTCAATAGTTTGAAAAGTATGAAATAGAATTTTGAAAAGTTTTAATTTTAGATCTTAATGTGATGCAAATTAAGTGATAGACAACCTTGAGATATCACCGTGATAATTGTTATTAGAAATTTTGGAGTTGGTAATTGTCTATATAACTGTTTTTCTATATATTTTAGATTCAATAGTTTAAAAATTATGAAATAGAATTTTGAAAATTTTTAATTTTAAATCTCAACACAATCACATTGAGACAAAGAGAATTAAGTAATGGACAACGATGAGATATTACTATTAGAGATTTTGGAGTTGGTCTTTGTTTATTTAATATTTTCGATGATTTTAGATTCAATAGCTTGAAACTTACGAAATATAATTTTGAAAAGTTTTAATTTTAGATCTCAATGCAATCACATTGGGACAAAAAGAATTAAGTGATGGACAACCATGCAATATCACTATGAAAATTGTTTTATGTATGTCTAATTTAGAAATACATTTATAATATTTGGTATACAGGTAGTATTTGATAATTTGTGATATATAATATAATCAACTTAAATTTATCAAAAATTTGGATTTATCGCTTATCAAAAAAATCATATTCTTCAATGTAGATATTTTTTTAATTTGTTTCAATCTTCCAACATGATCTTAAAGCAATTTATAACCTCTTAAAATTGGTCAAACAATCAAAAAAATAATTAATATCAACTCTATAGCCCTTATATATTTAATATAAACTCTACAGTTCTTATGGGCAAGCAATAAATTCCTTAATTATTAGCATTAAAAATAAGGGGTTAGAGTCTTTGTTTCTCAACTTTTTTCAAGGTTTTGTTAGTGAATATGTTCTTGTAACCAGTTTTTTTTCCTAAATGTCAATTTAGGAAACTTGTATTTCTGGTTTAAATTTGACAAAGAATCGTTTTAATGTTGTCTCAAAACCAACTTGTTTTCCTTCTTCCATATTTAGCATTTTTTTTTCTAAAAATAGAACTTTTAAATAGGATTTTCTTTACACATCTCATTTTCACTTCTACATGATAGATTTTGAGTTAAGACACACACATACACACATTGAATTACATTTTGAGTAACATACTATTGAAATGTTCTAACCAATCATAAGATTTGTTTTACTTTCCATAGATTCATATCTATTTTGATTTATACATATCTGTATGTGTGCACCTACCCAAAAAAAAATCGATATAAAAATATTTTATTTAAGGTAGTTATGGAAATATTGTTTTATGGCAGACATTAAAATCATTTTTGTACTATTAATATCTATTTAAATACCACATATCAAAACTCCATGTCAAACACATAAATAATAACATATCTTTTTGAAAGCAATATTATATTTATCACAAACATTGAAAACATTTTTTATTATTATTAATATCTATTTAAATACCAGATGTCAAAACTCCATACCCTTTTTTTTGTAAGCGGGTACAAAATATTTGTATTAATAAAGATAGGTTTTACATTGATAACATATGTCCTCCAAAAATGCTAACCTGGAAGTATAAGTCTCCAACTAGGCAAGACAAAGTAAGCATGAAGACTAAATAACAATAGACCCATAATTTACATCCATTGACATTCATTGGCCAGTAGTAAAACTAACACCTCCAACTTATACTAAGGAAATTGAAGCACTATAAAAGAAAAGTCACACAGTAAAAACACCTCCAACAGAACAATAATGGAGAAATTAAGCCACAATCACCATCCTTTTTCTCTAAGATCTGTAGAATAAAACAAACACCTCCAGCAAAAGTGTCACATCAGATAGAATGCCACTACATGTTGTTAGAGCATTAGACACCACCTCTTTGCAAGAAAAACACAAACTAAGTTTCATAGAAAATAGACTACCAATGCTTGTTGTAGATAAGAGAGGTACATATGTGCCATTGTAGAAAACCACAAACAACCCTAACAATACCTTCCTAGGATCCGTGGAACAAAATGTCATTGCATTTGAAGGAAAATAAGAAGCTGCACAATTCAAGCCCATCAATCGGATATGATAACTGGTGAAAGTGGAGATGTGTGAGATGGTGGAGAAGTGGTAGTTGGTGGCTCATTGATAACATCAGGAGGCTCTGTGAGATCCTCAGAGTCAGAATAAGAAACTATATACTTCTCAACCATTCGCAAACATGAGACTATATCATCCATGCAGAAACGAACATTCTGGAGAAGTGGCTTGATATCCTCTTGTCCTACAAATATTTTATAATTGTCCACTTGCTTATCTATGAGAACCAAATGGAATAGGGTCTCCATTTTTTGATTCACATCAAAGGAGTCTATAAAATGCAGTCTTCTCTTTCTACATTTCCCAGGGCCTCGAATCCATTTGAGGTCTTCTACACCCACCTTTGAATTAGAGAAGTAAGGCCTATCACCGAACTCCCTAGATTCAAGGTGAGGAATTTCCTTTCAAACCTCCATAGGGACTAAATCAAAATATGTCACATTCGAATTCCAACCAAACAACCATCTACGTTGAGAAGTAGAGAAACTAGAACCCCATTTATGACTTGTCATTCTCTGTTGAGGAGGCATAGTTGCAGAGAGAAGTGGATGAAACACACAGACCTAGCCAATACAAAGATGAAGTGGACAATACCCATAGTTTTGGACCCTCGACTTGTTGAAAATGGCAACAAGAAATGATAAAAATAGAAGTGCTAAAAATAGAACTGTTGTAGATAGAAGTTTGGGTACCAGTGCTGGATTGAGCAACAAGGAATGAAAAATGTAACTGCTAAAAATAACATTCTATTTTTAGCAGTTCAGGATGGATTCCTATTTTTAGTCAATCCCTGGACTAAAATGGGAAGTAAAATTCAAATTTGAACTTAATAGCTATTTGAAAATAAATTAATTAATTATCCATGAATTAATTAGTTGTGAAAAATCAAACATGAAGTCTATGTGAGGACATGCAACAGTTTATCTATTAATTGAGGAATTTATCCATCAGTTAAAGAGATAAGGATGAGTTCTATATTGAGTAGTAATTATTTGGCTCAACTAACTGAGTCAAGTCCAGTTATATTGATTTAAACAATTTATTTAAATTAATGTGAGTTCAGTTAGTTAATGCATGCTAGCATATAACTGATGTTCTTTAGATAACTAAATATTCTCTCACGAATAGCTCATGCATATCAGTTCAGATAGATACCCAGTTGAGATTAGAGAAGGGACAATGTACTGTCAGTTGGATGAATATTTTTCCTATAAAGGAAGTTCATCCATGAGAAGGATTTATCTCCTTCAGGACTACGTAGTTGGATCATAGGTTAGTGAGTGTGTGAAGAGGCCAATTCACACAAGTGGCTGCACTGGACCCCAATCAAAATTGCGCAAAGAAATAGGAGGCTTGGAGGGCAGACCAGAGGTTAGATAGAGGCCTTTGACTATCTATGAGCAGCAGAGGTATTGCAGAGAGAGCAAGATAGCTTTTGAGCTGATTCTTTTTGTAATACTGGTTATATTTCCACTTGTATGATAATACAGAGTTGGGGTTTTAGGTTGAGGCTTTCCCTAGGCAAATTCTTCTGTGTTACGTGTGATTGATTTCTCCATATCAGTTATATGTGTTGTTATTGATGTTGCTCATGTTCGATTAAGCTTCCGCTAAATTGGTTGTAGGAGTAGATCAAGTATTTTGCTTTAGTCTATTGCATTATCAGGTGATCTATAGGTGGGAATTTCTACATGGTATAGGAGTGGGCTAATTTGTAGAAAAATTCTACATTGTATCGGAGCACAAGTGTTTAAGGAAGAACAGTATACAAGAAGGTAGAAGTTGAAGTTTGTGATTCTTGAATATAGAAATCGAGTTCTTATCACATCTCTATTTCGCCTATGGAATTCTATGGTTTGAGACTCGAATATGCCCTTGATGGTAGTTCGAATTATATAGCCTGGAAGGATCGCATGGAAGCAATACTAGCGGATAACAGTCCAAAGGACTTCATTGATCAAGAAGTCCTCAAGCCGACTGGTGCTGCTGAGTTGGTTGAATGGAATAAATGTGTGGCTAGAGTAAGGAGAATCCTTCTAGAGGGAGTCTGAGATCACATAGTCTTGAGTCTCCATGGGAAGGAGACAGCGTTTTCAATGTGGAAAACATTGAAAGATATATATCAGAATAGCAGTGATCAGAGGAAGCTGGCACTGAAAAACAAACTTCGAAAGATCAAGTGTGAAAAGTGCGACACGATCTCTATGTAGCTTAACAAGCTCACAACATGCAAGGATGAACTTGGAAGTGTATGGATCATGACAGCTAATGATGACATGGTGAGTCTTGCACTCCTCGATATTCCTAAGAGTTGGCATAGCTACCAGGAATCGGTTAATGGAAGAGAGAAAATGCCAGATTGGGAACGACTTTGGTCGGATTTGATGCAGGAGGAGATAAGAAGAAGCACCATAGAGGGTTCTTCAGCCATGGAGGATGAAGAAAACTGTGCCTTAGCGAGTAAGGCAAAGAAGGGGAAGGAGAAGGTTTCTCTTTCCAAATCCAGTCCTTCCCATGGTGGGAAGAAGTTTGATAAGTCGAAAGTGCGATGCTTTCATTGTCATGAGGTGGGCCATTTTGTTACAAATTGCCCATAGAGGAAATCCAAGAAGGGATTCGGGAAGGATCTGAAGGTGAGGCACTTTCTTCACAGTTTGAGTTGGATTTCACACTCTTCGCATGCATGGTTTCATCCATGGTGGGAAGTGGTTGGTTTCTTGACAATGGAGCTTCTTTCCACATGACCAGAAATAAGAGTTTGTTCAGTACTTTGGAGGAGAAAGATCTCCAGATATTCATAGCGATGGGTAATGATGAAAAGTATAGTGTCTCAGGTGTAGGCATGGTTATTTTTCAGAGGGAGCATGGAGCTCGCCTTACCTTGACGATTGTCAAGTATGTACCAGGACTGAAGAGAAACTTGGTGTCGATCACGGTGCTGGAAGACAGAGGCTATGATGTAGTATTCAGTAAGGGAAAGGTTTTCCTTAGACACATCATCACTAGACAGGTGAAGCAGATCGGTTCACAAGTCAAGAACCTGTACGCTCTTGAGGTTTAAGATGCATGCAAAGCCTTGAGAAGCAAGGCCACTAATGGAGACTTGGTGGTTGAGAGAGAGATTATATTACCTCTCAACATGAAATGCCAGAAGAAGTCTCAGACGATTATGGAGGAGCAACGATTGGTGCAGCAACTTTAGGAGGTTGTGGAGCAGCCACAACAGGGGAAGCTGAGTGGAGATAAAGTAGAGACATCTACTCATGCAGAGACCTCCAATAGGGGGAAATTTCGAGCCAGGTGGGCTGAGGGATCACATGCAGCCATACCTCCACATAGGAGGTGGGGCGATGTGGAGTGATCGTCCCAAGGAGGAGGGGCAGGATCCTTGAGGTACCCAACCTCTTTGATTTGAATTTGCTACAGGAGCCTCGATGAGGAGTAGCAGGACTGACTGATTGGGTAGAGATAGATGCAGATGGAGCGGCAGAGAGAGCTATAATGCAGAAATCCCAAGACAGCGCAGAGCTAGCAGGCTGCAACAATGCGAGAGGCACAAGTGTGTTGCACCAATGCAGGATGGCACAAAGAGGTGTGCAACGGTTTGAGATGCATGGAGATGTTACAGTAGCGCAGAGGTCAGAGAGGGAGCACTTGTTAGCAGCAGGTAGAGCTTCAGCATCAGAGTATGTTTCTAGCCCAACAAAGAGGTTAGTTGGCAGTTTTTTTGTTCTGAGAGTTGTTGGAGCAACCACACTTGGTAGAAGTGTTGCATGCAGAACATTCCAAAGGTACAGGATCGGGTTCGAGAGGAAGCCTCTCTTGTTGAGAGGGAGTGTTGAAATGGCAACAATAAATGCTAAAAATAGAACTTCTATAAATAGCAGTTTCGGTACGAGTGCTGGTTTGAGCAACAGGGAATGAAAAATGGAAGTTCTAAAAATAGCATTCTATTTTTAGCAGTTCGGGGTGGATTCCTATTTTTAGTCAATCCCTGGACTAAAATAGGAAGTAAAATTCAAATTTGAACTTAACAGCTATTTGAAAATAAATTAATTAATAATCCATGAGTTAATTAGTTGTGAAAAATCAAACATGAAGGCTATGTGAGGACATGCAACAATTTATCTATTAATTGAGGAATTTATCCATCGGTTAAATACATAAGGATGAGTTCTATATTGAGTAGTAATTATTTGGCTCAATTAACTAACTAAACTCTAGTTAGATTGATTTAAACCGTTTGTTTAAATTAATGTGAGTTTGGTTAGTTAATGCATGCTAGCATATAACTGTTGTTCTTCAGATAACTGAATATTCTCTCATGAATAACTCATGCATGTCAGTTCAGGCAGAGACCCAGTTGAGATCAGAGAAGGGATAGTGTACTATCAGTTGGATGAATATTTTTCCTATAAAGGAAGCTCATCCATGAGAAGGATTGATCTCCTTCAGAACTACATAGTTGGATCATAGGTTAGTGAGTGTGTGAAGAGGCCAATTCACACAAGTGGCTACACTGGACCCCAATCAGAACTACACAAAGAAATAGGAGGCTTGGAAGGCAGACCAGAGGTTAGATAGAGGCCTTTGACTATCTATGAGCAGCAGAGGTATTGCAGAGAGAGTAGGATAGCTTTTGAGCTGATTATTTTTGTAATACTGGTTATATTTCCACTTGTATTTGGGGTTTTATGCTGAGGCTTTCCCCGAGAAAATTTTTTGTGTTATGTGTGATTGATTTCCCCATATCAGTTATATGTGTTCTTATTGATGTTGCTTATGTTCGATTAAGCTTCCACTAAATTGGTTGTAGGAGTAGATCAAGTATTTTTCTTTAGTCTATTGCATTATCAGGTGATCTACAGGTGGGAATTTCTACATGACTAGAGCAGAAGCATGCCTTCCCCAATTTTCCATGATTGGCATTCGTAAACAAGAAATATGAATCTATAAAAGCAACAAACTATTCAAAGAGTAATACATAGAGTTTTGGACCCTCAACCAGTGCAATATTAATACCCAAATGTTTGGACCCTCGTCTAGAGTAGAAGCACATCGTCCCCAATATACCTCAGATATAACTTGTGGACAACAAATGGTAAGCTATAAAAGTGATAGAGTACAAACTGACACCTTTGAAAATCCCACTAGGAATATGTGACATAGATATAAGGCAACTGTACAAGGCTAAAAAGTAGAGACCAAGGATGACCATGAAACACAGACTTTGGTTGGCCACGAAACACAGACTAAGGATGACAGGGACAAAGACCAAAAGCATGAAGCAACACAACACAAAGTTGTCATCCTAAATAGTAAGAAAAATAGATAAAACTAAAACCATATGGAAAAACTTCCAAGATACCATACACCACAAACCAAGATTTTAGAATTAAATGAGATACCTGCAAAATGAGTTCCTTGGAGTGTTTAGGTGGGTAGAACGACAACCAATTTGATGACCAATCCTGATGTAGTATTATGCAAGAATAAAATAAATAACATTGACTCACTTATATAGTGAAAAATATTATGAAATAGATGTGAACAAAGTGTAAATTTCCCTCATAACAGTGACAATTCCCAAATTTGTAAAAGGATGGATGCACGCAACCCCAACATGAAATGTATACCATGACAGAGAAACATAAGAAACAAGGTGAGGAGTTCTCCTCCCCACCACTCCATATCACGTCGTATGTTCGCCACCCTGTAGTAGATCATATGCATTTATAAGGAGAGGACTAAAGAGAATGATGCAAGGTGGAAAAAAAATTTCCATGCCTCAACAAGACCATGAAAGGACAAGCGTTGATCATGGCAAACATCTTGAGAAAAACATTCCTCTCTTGGAGCATAAATCCAACAATGTTCATGTTATCAAACCAGCTCACAAAAAGATAGAAAAGATAGATCAACGACTTAAAAATCAGCCTCTTCGAGGGGGAAACCTCCTTTACATTACACAAATGAATAATTCTTGGATGATACAAATGACAAGACCTCCTTTCTATATATAGGATTATAAGGGGTCATAATATAATCAGATCCAACATAACAATAACAATGTAAGGACACAACAATAACAATAGTGGGCTTCAATGGGGCACAATAATAATAATATGGGGACTACATGTGCACAACAATATAATATGGGGGTTGCACTAATAACAATAAGGGTTAACACTAGAATTATATGGACTTAACATGCCCCTCTCCTTAAAAAAGTGTTTTCCTCAATGCTTGAGTAGTTATGGATGCTTATGTATAAAATTCTCATCCTCCCATGTGGAATCTTCAATGGGAAAGTTCTTCCACTTGATGAGATACTCTAAATTTGATCGATTTCGTAGTTGTCAGGTTCTTGTTTCCGTGATTGCTTCAGGTTCCAATTGTTAACCTAGGTTGTCATTGATGTCAATATGGCAATATTCTAGATACTAGATGATGATATGAAGCCAAGGGGAAGCAGAGTAGATCCATGAAGAGACAGGAGCAAGGCCATCAGGATAGCCAAGCCATAAGCAAGAGTCTGTTAATGGAGGAGTTAACAAAGGAGGCATATCAAAGCTACTGCAGAATATCAGAGCAAATAGAGGAGATCTCTTTGAAAGACATTTCCAAGCCAGAGGAGCCACATTGGAGCAAGAGGAGCCACATCAAAGGAGCATTGCATGTAATACATGCCCAAGAAAAACTAAGAGGAGTTAACATGCCACAGGAGGCAAAACAGAGCTATCGGAGCCACAAGAGGAGCCATAATATACATGTTCATATATATATCTATATATATTATATATATAATATATATATATATATATATATATATATATATATATATATAGACATATATGCCAAAGAAGAACATAACAGAGGAGCAAACGGAACAAATAGAGCTATCGGAGGAAGCAGAGAACAAAACAAAGCTATCGGAGAGCATATCGGAGGAGCAAAGAGCAAACAAAGCTATCGGAGTAATATATGTCACAAAAGAGTTATATGCATGCAAATACACTATCATAGGCCATATATGCATGCAAATACAGGCGGATCAGCATATATCATATAAGTATGCATTTACACTATAGGAGGATAAAGAGTTAAAAGAGGCGGAAATCATGTATATAAGCCATATACACTATCAGAGCGAGCATATATATATATCGGCGGTTCGGCTATGTGCCATCACCCCAAACCCCCGACAGCGACAGCAACAGTGACATATAGATATATCTATATGTCGCTGTCCTGTCGGGTTGGGTGAGGCACATAGCCGAACCGGCGATGATCTATATATATATTATATATATATATATAATATATATATATATATCTATATATATTTTATATATAATTTATCGCGATATGATATCGGCGGTTCGGTTATGTGCCATCACCCCAAACCCTCAATTGCAATACATATGTGCGAACCCGACGACATATATGTCCAGGTATATCAACAGGTGAAGTCTGGGTAAGTGCTTCAAAGCGAGTTTAAGTGTATTTCATATATATCGTTATGTATGCAGGCCTTAAGCCTCACCACGTTAAACCATGTGAATTGCGATATATATATGTATATCATACAACTGCAATACGTTGCAGACCTGATGACAACATTATGGAAGGTTTAATGTTATATCGCACTCATCCTATCGGTACTCGCATACTGCAATACCCAAAGGGTTGTCCTCCTGCAAGCACCAATTGCGATGATTGTTGCGGACCTGATGCAACATTGCGTTTTGCCTTAATATCATGTCGCATCCGCAAGTGAATCGGCCATCGGCCATCAGGAACCTATGACTGTCGATTGCAATATATGTAGCAGATCTGATACAAGAATAGATGCGGGTAAAATAAATTTGAAGTCTGCCCTTTAGAGTTTCAGTCGCATTTTCATATATTTCCTGTGTAATTCAAAATTGTATTGTGTGGGGTTTTGAAGGTTGAAATGCATTAACAATAGTTCTGGTAGTTTAGGAGGCCTGAGAAAACGCCGACTATGATTACAATGATGATGTGGCAGGCAGGGGCCATCCCGATTGGTACAGTCTCTCCGTTAAACTGCAAAGTCCTGTGTATGTCTATTATGATTGAAAAAAGGAGCATTGTTACAGTTTTAACATGGAATATGTGTTCTCTGTGTATTATTCGGTCCTCGTCATTGAACCAACATGTCTTAGGAGTGTTGGTGAGCATGAAGAGACAAAGGAAGCCACGACGACCAAGGAGGGAAGCCGAAGGATCAAGCGATGCAGAGGAAACTATAGAGATAGAGGAGGAAGCTAAAGAACCAGCAAAAAGAGGAAACCGATAGACAGAGGCATGAGGAATGCATAAAACAGGAAAAACATAGAACATAGTGTGGTTAAACGTTGTTGATACAGTTGGAGGAAACAGAGGCAGTGAGAGGGTCCAATAGAACAGAAAAAAGGACCAAAGCACCAACAAGACAGGAGATAGTCGAAGGGCAGAAGTAGCCAACAAAGAAACAGTCATGCTGAAGCATTCACTATGACAATAAGAACATATGCTTGAACAGAAAGTTGGTTCTTATGCAAAGCTTAGTGCAGCTAATAGTGGACTCACTAAAGCTGTGTAGAGACATTATTAAAGGTCATGAAGACTCTTGGAGACTTTGTGTGGGCAGTATGAAGAGTTGTAAAGATTCCTTCATGAGAAGACTTGTTGTCATTGATGTTGTAGCATGGAGACTACAGTGAAGCTGTAAACATACATAACTCGGAAATAAAGAGTTCTAAGAGTAGAACATTACTATCAAACATGCCTTGACAAGATTGGGTCAGAACCCTTGGGGTTGGTGCCTCAGAAGCAAGAAGGATTGGATTCGTTATGGCTTTTGCCTCAGAAGTAAGAAGGATTGGAGTCCTTGGGGTTGATGCCTCAAAAGTAGGAAGGATAGGTATCTTTGGGACTCGTGTCTCAGGAACTGGAAAGGATTGAAGTCCTTGGGGCTTGGTGCTCCTAAGTCCAAGATTGTTGCCTTGGCTAAACAGAGTTGGAGCTCTGAAGGTTGGAGCCTCACAAAAGTCCAAGTTGGTGCTTGGCAACTGATTGCAACCACTTATATATTGTATCTATTTTACTACAAAGATTATATTAATAAAAGCATTTATTCTTGTTGTTCATCTTGTGTTCTGAATATAAATGTTTTAACTGGAAAAACAACAATTGGAAAAAAATAAATAAATAAATAAATAAAATAAAAATAAAATAAAATATTGATTCACCCCCCCCGCTCTAGTATTTCCAACAATTGGTATCAGAGCCAGTACCTTCATTCAAAGCCTAACAGCTTGAAGGTTGATCTTCAGAACACAAATGGCGAAGTCAAGGAAGAAAGTCTCCAATCCTCCCAAGGATGTCTCTCCCTCTACTACTAAGATAGAAGACAATCAATTTGAGGAGGCTCCAAAGTTCAATGGAAACTTTAATATATGGGAAGCAAGAATGAGGAATTTCTTACAAACTCAAAGTATTGAAATCTAGAAATCAGTAATTGTTGATAGCAGGATGGATGAAGAATCTAAGGAGTACAATACAAAAGCAATGAAGGCAATCTTGAATGGGCTACCTGTTTCTATAAAGAAAAATCTAGGAAAATATTCATCAGCAAAGGGTATATGGGACAAACTTCATGACCTTCACTTAAAAGGAGCATTGACCATGACCATCAGTCAAGAAGATGACGGAAATCTAGAAGGAAATCCAGAACCCATCATAGAAGCTGAACATGAGAATGATGACATCAAGGCTAAAGCAGACCTAGAAGATGAAGAGAATGGAAAATATTTTGTAGAAGAACTCCTCACTCAACTTATGATTGCCATGGAAGAGATTAACAATTTGAAAAATGCAAGGAATTTAAGAAGATAGCACTAATTGGTGACCAAGATCAAACAAGGAAGAAAGCTGACCTCATCAAGCTTCAAGTACAAGAAAGGGATGAAGAGCTTGCCAATCTTAAGAAGGAATTTCATCAAAGCAAAAGAAAGCATCATGAAGAAGTCATATCCATGACAAATCAATTGACTAAAGAAAAGAATCAGGAAGATACCTTGTCAAGTCAACTTGAACAAAGGCACAAAATTTTGAACAAACTTGAAGAAGAGATTGGTCAGTACAAGGTAGAGGTCTCCTCTCTCAATTCTAAACTACAAGAAGCAAGGAAACAAGCACAAGGAGCTGAAAAGACCATGGAAGCATTGGAAGTCATAGAAGGACAGGTTGATGAAGCAGGAAAGGAAAGAAACACCATGATCTCTCAACTGAAAGAAAAGAATGAATAAATCTTCAAATTAAAATCTAACATCAAGCTTCTCAAGGATGAAACATGTAAAGCTACTCATATCAAGGAAGACACTGATAAACAACTTGCTAAGAAGAATAATGAGTGTGAAAGATTGGAAGAAGAGATTGTCTTCCTCAGGAAAAAGGTTGAAGGGATTAACAAAATCTTGAAGAGCTCTCAAGCCTTGGATGACATGCTTAGCTATCATAGATGTCCATTTGATAAATCAAGTCTCGGGTATGCAAGTGAATCCTTAACCAAGAATGTTAATACTTCAAACAAAAGGGATGTGAAGAAGCCATAAAGAAATGGTGATGCTCCCAGTTCCAACAAAGGAAAGGAGAAACATCAAGGCTACAATGGAAGAAATCCTGCTCCAAGAAGAAATGTACATGATGTCAAAGATGTGATAGGCAATGGTTATCATCAAAGGATCTCAAGGCAGAAAAGTTTCAGAAGTACATCGAGGAAATATCCATCTCCTAGGTACCAAAGTTCATTTTTTGGTTATTGTTATTCTTGTACAAACTTTGGTCACATGGAAAAAGATTGTAAAGCATATCATAAAGATAGATATTATGGTCCCCAACCATCTCATAGAGATAGATATTATAGTCCCCAACAATCTCCAAGAAACAATTTTGCAGGAAGAAATCATGAATTCTTATTCATGAACAATGTAGAATGCTTCAAGTTTCATAACATTGGTCATATGGCACGTGATTGTAACTTAACTTGGGCTCTTACACAAGCTAGAACCATGCAAAAGAAGAAATTTACACAAGTATGGAGAAGGAAGCAAATACAATCTGAAAGTCCCTTGAGCTCTCCAACCAACAGCATATGTCATTGGCCTGAATTGACAATCTAAGCATTTGATGGGAAGACTCTGCCAAAAGAGATGATGTTACAGTTAGGGGGAGCCTGTGATTCTTGATCATTATTACAAAAGCTATTAGTGAAAAGGGTCATGATGAAGTCCTTGTTGAGCTATATTAACAATCATTCTTTGATGAAGATCATTTCTCAAGAGTATTCCACTGAAGAACATGATCCTGTAACCATTCTTTGGACTGTTGTTAAAGATGCTTTCCACTTAATATCTAAGTAGTATTTGGAACAATAGAGAATGGCATCTAATACTAAAGAAATAGGGCAAACAACTATGTTGTTTTTATCACAGAAGTGTATGTCTTGACTCAGGGATTTAATGTGAGAACAAGTAAACTATGGACACAAATAGAGGCAACCTTCAAACAAACAAATACATCTGGAATGGAGTTTGAAGTAAGAGAAGCTAGTAGCATAAACAAAACTGAAGCATTTCATGAAGATGCAAATCAGAAAATGTATTTAAAAGCCAGCCACAGACTGGATATCTAAATCTACTAAGAGGAAATAACTTGCTAAGATATGTACAAGAACACAAGGAAAAGATGGCTCATAGAAAGGAGAATGTTGTGCAGTCAAAAATAACTTATGTTGATACTGGCCACTTAGAAAATATAGCAACAGTGAGGCACAACCTCTCACCTTTTCATCCAAATGAAATGATGTTGAACATTGGATGGCAGTGACTTAAGGAGAAGCACACAGACACAAAGGAACTCAGATCTGAAGAAAGATAACAAGAAATAAAATTTCAGTGGCATTTTTCTCTTTATTCGGACCATGAAGGCCTCTCAATTTTGACTATGGAGATAACAATCTGGATTGAAGCATAAAATCATGAACTTGGACACTTGGTGTATGGCTATTTGCAATATGATTGAAAGCATTTGAAGTAGAGCATCTTTAAGCATTGTTGAAGCCATGATAAAGTAGTTCTGAGACATGAAGAGGGAATAATATGCTAATTGATGATAAAGCATCAATTCGTCTATCTTGAGTAAAAATAAGTGGTGCACTATGACAGGGGGAGTCACAGACCCATGAAGATCTACCACTCATGAAGAACAGAAGCAGTTTGATAGGGGGAGTCCCAGAGCACTCCTTTGCCATTGATGTCAAAGGGGGAGAGAAGAAGAATATTGACATCAATAACAAAGGGGGAGATTGTTGACCTAGGTTGTCATTGATGTCAATATGGCAATATTCTAGATACTAGATGATGATATGAAGCCAAGGGGAAGCAGAGCAGATCCATGAAGAGACAAGAGCAAGGCCATCGAGATAGCCAAGCCATAAGCAAGAGTCTGTTAACAAAGGAGTTAAAAAAGGAGGCATATCAAAGCTACTGCAGAATATCAGAGCAAGAGAGGCATATTGCAGAATATCAGAGCAAACGGAGGAGGTCTCTTTGAAAGACACTGCCAAGCCAGAGAAGCCACATTGGAGCAAGAGGAGCCACATCGGAGGAGCATTGCATGTAATACATGCCCAAGAAGAACCGAGAGGAGTTAACATGCTAGAGGAGGCAAAACAGAGCTATCGAAGCTACAGGAGGAGCCATATATATTATATATATATATATATATTATAGCCCAAGAAGAACAATAACAAAGGAGCAAACGGAGCAAACAGAGCTATCGGAGTAATATATGTCACAAAAGAGTTATATGCATGCAATACACTATCGGAGGCCATATATGCATGCAAATATAAGCGAGAGTAGCATATATCATATAAGTATGCCATTTACACTATAGGAGGCTAACAGAGTTAAAAGAGGCGGAAATCATGTATATAGGCTATATACACTATCAGAGTGGGCATCTAATTATAATATATATATATATAATATATAGATAGATAATAGATTGTTGGCGATAGTGAAATCGACGGTTCAGCTATGTGCCATCACACCAAACCCGATAGCACATATATATATCTATATATAATATATATATATATATATATATATATATATATATATATATATATTATATATAATATAGATATAGATATCGGCGATATGATAACCGACGGTTCGGTTATGTGCCATCACCCCAAACCCCCAATTGCGATACATATGTGCGGACCCGTGACATATATGTCCGGGTATATAAACAAGTGAAGTCCGGGTAAGTGCTTCAAAGTGGGTTTAAGTGTATTTCATATATATCATTATGTATGCAGGCCTTAAGCCTCGCCATGTTAAACCATGTGAATTGCGATATATATATGTATATCATACAATTGCGATACGTTGCGAACCCGATTGCAACATTATGGAATGTTTAATGTTATATCGCATCTGCCCTATCAGTACTCGCATACTGCAATACCCAAAGGGTTGTCCTCCTACAAGTGTCGATTGCAATGATTGTTGCAGACCCGACGCAACATTGCGTTTTGCCTTAATATCATGTCGCATATGTAGGTGAATCGACCATCGGCCATCGGTAACTTGCGACTGTCGATTGTGATATACATAGCGGATCTGATATAGGGATAGATGCAAGTAAAATAAATTTGAAGTCCGCCCTTTAGAGTTTCGGTCACATTTTCATATATTTCCTGTGTAAAAATTCAAAATTGCATTGCGCGGGGTTTTGAAGGATGAAATGCATGAACAACAATTCCAATAGTTCAGGAGGCCTGAACAAAAGCCAATTGCGATTGGGATGATGACACGGTAGGCAGGGGTCATCTTGATTGGTACAGTCCCTTCATTAAATTGCAAATTTCTATGTATGTCTATGATGATTGAAAAAAAGAGCGTTGTTACAGTTTTAACAGGGAATATGTGTTCTCTGTGTATTATTCAGTCCTCGCCGTTGAATCAGCGTGTTTCAAGAGTGTTGGTGAGCATGAACAAACAAAGGAAGCCACAACGACAAAGGAGGGAAGCTGAAGGATCAAGCGATGCAGAGGAAACTATAGAGACCGAGGAGGAAGCCAAAGAGCCAGCGAAAAGAGGAACTGATAGACATAGGCATGAGGAATGCATAAAATAGAAAAAACATAGAATAGAGTGTGGTTAAACACTACTGATATAGTTGGAGGAAACAGAGGCAGCGAGAAGGTCCAGCAGAATAGAAAAAAGGACTGAAGGACCAACAAGATAGGAGATAGTTGAAGGCCAAAAGTAGCCAGTAGAGAAATAGTCATGTTGAAGCATTCACTGTGACAATAAGAACATATGCTTGAACAGAAAGTTGGTTCTTATGAAGATCTTAGTGCAGCTAACAGTGGACTCACTAAAGCTGTGTGGAGACATTATCAGAGGTCATGAAGGCTATTGGAGACTCTGTGTAGGTAGTATGAAGAGTTGTAAAGACTCCTTCATGAGAAGACTGGCTGTCATTGATGTTGTAGCATGGAGACTACAGTGAAGCTGTAAATAGATAGAACTCAGAAATGAAGAGTTCTGGGAGTAGAACATTACTACCAAATGTGCCTTGACAAGATTGGGTCAGAACCCTTGGGGTTGGTGCCTTAGAAGCAAGAATAATTGGAGTCCTTGGGGCTAGTGCCTCATAAGTAAGAAGGATTGGAGTCCTTGGGGTTGATGCCTTAGAAGTAGGAAGGATAGGTGTCTTTGGGACTGGTGTATCATGAACTGGAAAGGATTGAAGTCCTTTGGGGTTGGTGCTCCTAAGTCCAAGATTGTTGCCTTGGAGAAACAGAGTTGGAGCTTTGAAGGTTGGAGCCTCACAAAAGTCCAAGTTGGTGCTTGGCAACTGATTGCGACCACTTATATATTGTATCTATTTTACTGCAAAGATTATATTAATAAAAGCATTTATTCTTTTCGTTCATCTTTTGTTCTGAATATAAATGTTTTAACTGGCAAAACAATAGTCGGAAAAGAAATACTGATTCACCCCCCTCTAAGTATTTCCAACACTAATATCATTTTTCCTTCCTCATCAAGTTCCGATAATATTGTTTCACCTGGGATCTTAACATCTATAACCTTCTTTAAGCATGAAACATGGAAAACTGGGTGCACTCAGGAATATGTAGGAAGCTCCAATTTGTATGCCATAGTACCAATCTTTTGTTTGAAAATGGAATCATCAAACCTTGAAATGTAGAAGGTCCATTGGTAAGGCCAAAAGGCAAGACCAAAAATTCATAATGACCTTCATGAGTTCTAAATGTTTTTTTTGGAATGTCTTCAGTATTCATTCTGATTTGATGATATCCTAAACGAAGATCCAACTTGGTGAAGTAAATTGCTCCATGTAATTCATCTAATAATTCATCAATGACAGGAATGGGAAATTTATTTTTAATAGTAAGCTTGTTGAGCTCCCTATAATATGGACACATGCGCCATGATCCATCCTTCTTGTGTACCAATACCACTGGAGCAGAGAAAGAACTTTGACTAGGTTGAATAATACCAACCTCTAGCATTTCTGCAACCATACGTTCAATTTCACTCTTTTGGGCATATGAATATCTGTAAGGCTTGATATTTGGGGGAACACTTCCTGGAATCAAATGAATAGCATGATCATGATCACGAATAGGTGGGAGGCCTTTGAGAGTCTCAAATACCTTGGAATGATTGTCCAAGACTTTTTGGAGATCTGAAGAAATAGATGATTTCGACGTGGGAACCTCTATCGAACATAATTGTGTAATTACACCACGTTGTACTTCCTTTAGAAGCTTTGTAATGTTGTTAGAGCGGATTATATTTCCTGGTTTCCTTGTGATACCCCTTAATTCAACTTCATTCCCTTATGATAAAAAATAAATAAATAAATAGTAAATAAATAAAAATAAAAATAAAAAATAAAAAAAAATTCAAGAAGAGTTCTTGAAAAATAAAAGTTATTGTACCCAAGATTGTAGCCATTGGACTCCTAGTACAACATCAACACCACCCATTGGAATGGAAAGCATTGGACTATTAAAAACATATTCTCCCATGGATAGCTTGATATTATGGAAATTTCTAGAGCAATTTATGGGTCTTCCATTTGCAACCATCACTTGACACTCTGATGCTAGATATAGGAAGCAAATCAATTCCTTCGCTATCTTACAATGAATAAAATAATGGGTACTGCCCGAATCAATCAACACTATTACGTTTTTCTTCTTGAAGTGTCATTCTATCTTGATAGTTTGAGGAGTTTTAATTCATGCCAATGCATTAAAATATATGTTCGGATTCATTTCTTGATGTTCGATGTGATCTTTCCACTTCTTGAACCCTTTTCTTCTTGATATGTCCTTATATCTTGAGAGTTTGAGGAGTGGTAATTCTTGCCAATGATTTAAAATATAAGATCGGATTCATTTCTTCTTTCTCTAGGGTTGGTTCCTAGTGTATATCCTCTTCTTTTAATGTTTCTTGATCCTTTTCTTCCTCTTCTTCATAATCTGTGTAAAATAATTTCTTCTCGGCACACTTATGACCTTTAGTGTATTTGCTATAACAAATGTGACAAAGCCCTTTTTCTTTTTTTTCTTCTAATTGTTTTGGTCTAAATATTGTAGGTTGTGGAAGGCTAGGAGAAAAAACACTTCCATAGTTATAGTTGTGAGTGGTAGGCTTCCTTGTTGCCATAATTTTGCTTTCATTTTGACTTGTCAACCTGAATGCATTCTCCAATGAATCAGGTTCCCAAAGACGAACCTCATGTTGAATGTTATCCTTTAAAGTCCCTATGAAGACATCAACCCTCTGCTTCTCTGGAATATCAATTACCCTTATATTCAATTTTTGAAAGTCCTCAACGTTCTCTGCCATTGAACCCTTTTGTTTGAGATTTATCAATTGGCTAAAGAAGGTGTTTCTCTTTGCATCCTCATAATGTGCCGACATTTCCTCCGTGAAAATTGACCATGTGACAAGTGGTTTACAAGAATAGAGCCCTTTATACCATAAAAATTGATCACTTCTAAATATAAATATGCAATACGTACCTTTTGTAACAGTTTCTCCTCATGTAGATCAAAATATTGCTCCATCTTTAGTATCCAATTTACCAAATCCTTGCCTTCAAACTTCCTCATATCGTTTTTTCTTGATTTTAGGAGCTCCAAATTGAAACGGCTGTAACTATGTAATTTTGGATATTTAAGTTCTGAAATTTTGATCTCTAATAGCACTCTGAGTCCTCTTTCTAACCCTATAAGTCTGATTGCAATTGGATTCCCACATAAAGAGTTATGCCCGATCTCTTACGATGATCTAATTATAGACTGGTTCAGTAGAGCAAAATTGTATGATGTGCCACGTGTCACTGTTTTGACCTTAGGTTCTGAAAATGATACCCAACCAACTACAGTCTGTCAACCTTTTGTTCGTTGTTATGAAATTTGAATCAGATGCTCCGAGAAAGAGTTATGATGATTTTCCCAAGGTCACCTATTTGCGATGTAATTCAGGATATTGCAAAAACCCTAAATGTCTTGGACTGTATCTCCGAACATATAGTGAAACCAGATCTTAAATTTGGGGCCAAGCTTCACCAAGATTTCATCTCAAATGGGTTTTAATTTCAGATTCTGAACCTTCGTAGGAAAAAAATTATAGTGAAAATGCCACGATGAACTGTTTGCGATGAAATTTTGGAGCTTGCACAAACCCTAACTTCCTCATATCATATCTTTGAAAATATAGTGAGACAAGATCTGAAATTCGGACCCAAGGTTCAAAACGATTTCAACTAAAATGGATTTTTTTTTTAGCTTTTGAAACTTCGTAGAGAAAACGTTATAGTAAAAATACCACAATAGCCGGTTTGGAGCAGAGAAACCCTAGAATCCAAAGCTCTGATACGAAATGTTATGAAACCAGCTCACAAAAATATAGAAAAGATAGATCAATGATTTAAAAATCAGCCTCTTCGAGGGGGCAACCTCCTTTACATTACACAAATGAACAATTATTGGATGATACAAATGACAAGACCTCCTTTCTATATATAGGATTCTAAGGCGTCATAATATAATCAGAGCCGACATAACAATAATAATGTAAAGGCATAACAATAACAATAGTGGGCCTCTATGGGGCACAATAATAACAATATGGGCACTACATGGGCACAAAAATATAATAAGGGGATTTCACTAATAACAATAAGGGGTTACACTATTAGTATAGGGACTTAACAGTTTAGACAACAACCATAACCCCATTCATCAACACAATGAGCCAATCCTTCCAAGTATATCCAACTCATTGTTGCAAAGAAACCAAGAGTGCAATGTAGGGAATAAACACAAGCCTCCGCCAAACTCCACCAACGCTCATGCATTTATGATGAAACAAAGTAAGTTTGGGTCGCCCTTCTATACACATGTTTACCTCACACATTATGACAATGGGAGGACATATGTCAAGTGTGGCACACATTTTAATATGGACACCTTGTAGTCATTGTTTCCACCCCCATCATGGAGATGTCAAAACTCCATGTCAAGCACATACAGACTTACATATATCCTTGAAACTGCTTCTCAATACAATAAATTATTGAGTCCATGGTTTAATTTTTTTTGTTGACATAAACATTTATGTGTGAACAATTATTTAAGTTGTTATGCATCATTTTGTAATAATGGTTAAAATTATAGTGTCCATGCAAGTCGATTTAATTTTCTTTGTTGACCTAAACATTCAAGTGTGAACAATTATTTAAGTGGTTATGCATCATTTTGTAATAATGGCTAAAATTATAGTGGCCATGTTAGTGGGAGATTGAAGTTGCTTTACACTAATAATAAATGCTAGTTTTAAAAAAATAACAATTAAAGGATTTATAGTTGGTGACTTCCACTATAAACCTTTACAAACACCAACACCCTGCAAGTCAAGACTATTTAGGTAACTTATGAACTAAAAAGGGGCAAGACATCCAAGAATGTACCTGTGGGGGTCTTACGCTGAGACGCCTACCTTTCTAAACTCATCATAATTGGCCGAATGTCTCACTAGAGACTCATTTCAATTGGATAAGTGCAAAAATTACCTCCCAATTATTTAAACAAATAAATAAATAATTAATTGTATCAATCATAAATAATACCATACTACCATCCTTATGATTACAATTTTTATTGGTTGATGTCCTAAAGACTAAATAAGGTATGTTGTATGTTTTGATATTTTTCTTTATATGGATATGTTTATGACCAATATGATCATGATGATGTCACATCTATCTATTTATATTTAGTTGTAGTTGTAAAACAACATATATCCATTTTGATTCTAGATCTACCAAGTGCCCAAAGGAATAAAATCCCTCAAGTTGCAAACCTTTGCTCAAGTTTTGTACTCAAAACAAGGTTTTTCTTCATTTGAAATACGAAGGTACGATAAGCAGTTAAACAATAGAACCCGGTAAATGCTTAAACCAATAAATCCAGGGCACTTGAATCTATTTGATACAAGACATCAGTCAAGAACCATCCCATAAATTCATTCTTTGGAATTTTATTTTTATTAATAATTCCAAATAGAATTTTGCATGAAAAAATCATAATATGCATATCACATTAAAACAAATTTAAATAATAATAATTCATATTTGTAACTATTACATTTCAAAGCATGCAATTAAAAAACATATGAAAACTTAATGAATTTAATAAATAAACATATAATAGACAAAAATTCACTAGACTTTTTAAAAATACTAAGTTTAAGTTGTTTAATTTGCAAAGTTCGAGAGTAACCATATACATGTTTTAATAAAATTAAAATAAGCATATTTCTATACATAGATATGTGAAATTTATATAAATATAAAAAATTATTAAGAGCCAACATAGATCCATCTAACTTCTAGATCTACTAAGGGCCAATAGGAATCAAATCTCTCAATGTGCAAATCTTTCCTTCAAGTTTTGCACTCAAAAAGACTTTTGCATCTTCAAATATTTGATTCATGTCAACACTTGGTAGATCTGAAATTTAGATGGATCTATGCCAGTTTAAATTATTATTATTGTGATGCACATATAATTTTTTTCCCTAATTTTTTTAATTTTATTAATAATAAAAAAAAAAATTAATAGGACACTTTTTTTGTAAGTTAATTTTGTATTGCCTCAAAATATCTTCAAATCATATTACATCAAAAACTGATTCCAAGTTTGACCGTTTCCCTCCATAGGTGGTTTGAATCTGCCACGATGAATAACATATATTTTTAACCAGCTACGTGAATAAAGAGTAGTCCAAAACATATACATCAAAATAAAACTAGTCACTATAATGAAAAAGCAAACACTTAACATAACAATCAATCAAGAGTCAATAGATGTAATCGGTGTCAGGTCCTTGGCATTGGATCTTGGAGGAGCAGGAGGGCCATGTGCACCCAATAAATGATGTTCCAAATGTGCAAGTTGTGCATCAATCCTTCCAAATAAATATGTTGATTTCACTAGGCTCGTTTAATGTCTTTCAACGAAGAAACAATGTTGTATATCTCCTCTTTCTTTTCTTTTAAGACCCTACCAAGCAAAGTTTTCATCTGTCAATGCAAAGAGATGGAATTGAGATATTGTTTCCTTCATCCCTTGGTATTTCCAGGGTCAAGAACCTAGTGTGCAAACTTATGCCAAAATATTTGTACCAAAAAAAGCTTGGCAGTCCATATCAGATTGAGACTCCAGATTATGAATCTGATTTCAAGCTTCAGGGAGAGCAATAGAATAAAATATTTTAGCTGCTTACTGAGCTTTTTGTTCGACTCGATTTTTTCCTTAGGGGCCCCGTTCGACCCCTCCCCTCTAGTTGTGCAGACACTGTCTCGACATATCGCACTTAGGGGTTGCTAGCCTAGGTTCCTTACAAAGGAAAATAATAACAAAAAGATAGAAAATAGGACACACTAAGTCGAACCTGTAGAATAATTGTGCAACCCAAACACCAAAACACAAGTTCAAAACTAAATAAATGACAATCACCAGAAAGGATGCCCCACTACCAGCTAAAAGCATTGTCAAATTCACAAATGGCATGCACACCCCAAGGTACCAAAACCAACCTAGACATATAATTTCCGAACATCCATGGTCGAGCAATTTCCTACCCATGAAATTCATAAAACATAAAAGAAGAGGTTGAAGAGAATCCTTCAACAAGGCAACTGCGATGATAATAATACTTGTTAACAAATGAACCTACTAGGGAAACAACTACCCACGGATGTTAAAAATTGTAATATAAATAACCTCACAACCAAGGCGAGATAGCTTAATGTCAAGTACGTTAATAGAGTACAAAAGGGGCACTAGAATTACTCATCTTAGAGCGACCACTGAGGCACCTTGGTGAAGGAGCTAACGAACATGCACAGGTGACCACCATCTACTAGACTAAGGACCCTTTCCCTACCAACAACCCATAACATCAACTCCCCCTGCTTTTCACACCCACTCCAGACTTCCTATATTTCATTGCCTCACCACCAAATTAATGTCCTCGTGGAGTAATTTAGTCTCGCAGGTACAGTCTAGTTCACCTTCACATGCCACAGTAAAAACTAGATGATGATTCTCTACTAATAACTCTGCATCAAGGGGAATTTCTTCTTACATGTATTTTTCTCCTTTCCATATGAAAACCTCTAAGACTATTACATTTCCTTTGTCATGTGCTTAAGAAAAAGATGAGTAAAATGTAAGAAACTGCATTGATACCATTGAGGTGAGGCTGCTATGCAAGATAAAGACATGCCAATTTCGCCTCCCTGTCTACTTTGGAGGGAGTTGTTAGCTTCTTTGGTTCCCCTTCTTCTCTGTTGCGTGAGGTGTTGATCCAAGTAGCTCATATCAAAATACATGCCCATTGATCTCCTTAAACATTCACATTCACATTCACATGCATGTGGGGGGCAAGCCATGTTGCCTCCCTCTTAATTATGCGTTGAGGTGGTGGGGTGGCGGCTCACCCCCCAATGCCTTGCTCTTGAAAATCACCTGCCCCCATTGAGGATTAACAGAACAAATTGAATTGAATATATTTATTATTTCTTTTTACATTTTATTTTATTTTTAATGGAATAGATACTATGTTTTATTATTAGTACTTTTAGATTTAATGCTTTATTTTTTGGGCTCTGCATTATCTCTTAGATTGATCCAACATTTAAATGTTTACACTCATTTACCACCACTATAACTTCTCCCTCATACTCGGTTGTATAGCATTCTCTTGAAGCAAACAGGTTTTTTTTTTATATATTTAACATATTATCTATTATATTTAAAGTTTATTAAATTATTTTAACAATAATAAATTTAAATAAATGATTTTATTAATAAACAGATTGTATAAATATTTGTTTTTAATTGTGGGGTATTTTTTTTTTCCAGATTTGCATTTTAAATTTATAATCTCTTTTGATGGTTCATTAAAGAGAAACACCCATATCTATATTATGATATTTTTTTTTGTTTTTTTTAATAAAATTATTATGAAAAGGAAATATGCACACTTAAAATTTATTTAATAAAATATGTTATATATTGATTTTTTTAAGGGGAAATCATCCTCTCTCCCATCCCAAAGGGCAAAGTGATGGTCAAGGATGAATACAACAATAGTTTGCGTCATCATGCCATCTGTTATCACTCCAAAATTTCTTCAAAGTTTTCAGAAAAAGAAATGATAGAGGTAACCACAAACCAACTTTGGAGATCATGATCTAGCCTTCCTAATCTCAGAGAGGACTCTCTCTTTTTAATTTAACTTTGTTTAGTTATTTGATTTTAGGCTAGTTATGATTGTGCTTCGGTTTTTTATTTGAATTTGGTGGTGGGATCACTTAGATGAACAGAGGGTAGCTTTTACCATTGGGCTAATGGGGTCAAAATGTCAGACAAATATGACTGGATCAAATTTTAAAAACAGTGTCTACAGGGCAAGATTGAGGTGTTACTGCAGATCTCAAAGGCTTCATGGTGAAATGGTTTCCCATCGGATCCAAGGAGAAATTAAGGGTTCCTTAGGCCGGATTATGAAGAGAAATGAAAGAGGTCAACCGAGATGGGAGAGCAATTAAGGGTTCTCAAATCCGGATATCAGAGGAAAACATGAAAATGATTAACTGTGCAAAACAGAGTGTACTTAAACAAATTCTAAGTTAAATTTCCAGTTAATTCATTCAAATTCAGATAACATTTAAGTTTATGAAACACATAAGAAAGTAACAAAATCAGACAAATAAGATACTTCACTGCAATAGCTCATCTCATGAATCCTGTAGTGCAATATTTTTATTACTCGCTCCAATCCGTTGACTTGAATACTTCCAATTATGAAGTATTTATACAAAAATATTATACAAAATATCCCAAACTATCTTGGGAACTAATCTAGGAGAAAGAAATATCTTCATGCAAGAAGATAGAGACAGTTATTTAATTGTTTCTTGTTGTCCCCGTTATTTAGGTTATGTTGGCTTTGATCTTTTGATATTTTGCACTTTAGACTACTTTTTTGTTTGGTCTTCACACTAGATGTTTTATGTACTCTAACCTTTCATCTAATACACTTTGACCTGGCTAACCTGTCAATATCCTTTCATTGTGCCCTTTTACTTTTACTGTACATTTTACATTTTTATTGTGTATTTCTACAGTAAATCATTTAGTAAATTGGATTCCCAAAGGTGGATTTCATCAGAATGGTTCAGGAATCTGTCCTTACTACACCAGTGGAGCCTCAGAAGGTTGGCTGGGGTAGCAGTGTCTTTTATTTGGAAATCCCTATCTGCTAGTGCCAAATGGTCGATGTCCAGGTGAGGGGTTGACATAGGTCTCACATCCAAAGAGGTCTGGGAAGCCATTTTTAGGGGGAAAGGTGTGAATTAGGCTTATACAGGCTATGGAAGTGAGATAAGTCTGGTAGTGAGAGAGGGTGATTTGTAGTTTGAAAAAGAGGGGTTTGGGTATTCAGGTGGAAATACCCTCAATTAGGCAAATGTATCAATTAATTTCAATTAATTAATCTTTAAATTGCATGTACGTTTTGAAATTGAGAAGGTCGTTCTGTTTTTTTTCTCAAAATACCTGGAAATTAGTGGTTCAAGTTGCAAACTGGTATCAATGGTAACTATAGAGGGTACAGTTGCTTTATTTGTGCATTGGATGCATGAATTGGGTGTTTGAAGCATGTTAGGGAGGTAATCGGCGGTCAATTTTGGTTACAAAGGCTCAGGGTGGCGCAGGAAGGCTTAGGCAGCATTCACAGTGCAAGTGAGCGAAAAGAGTCGAAATGGATTCTTTGACCTTTTAACCAGAAACGGTTAGAATTTTCCGCGGAATTCATAAATGAACAATGAGTGGTTTTGGCTTTTGGCATGGAGGCAGTTTCAGGGGCCATCGCACTGCTTTGGAAGGCAGGCAGTATTTCCTTGAGAGCCCGTGATTTCGCTTGGAGCTACCACGTAGCCGAAAAAGGGCCGAGCAAAACCACGAATCTCGTGTGCTCTCAGGCTGGTAAAGGTCAGGAAGGGAATGAGCGCAATATGGATGTGCGCCATTAGATTTGGGGGTGAAATATTAAACGGTTGTCATGTACTGAAGCTGCACTAAGGGAAATCGGGGTGAAGATTTGTGGGGCCCAAGGATTAATTACAACTAACTGTAATTTATTAATGAATAAAGTGGGGGTTAATGGAGTGGGACCAAGGTTAAATGTGGCGAGGTTTTCTTAACCACACCAAGGGTGGTGGGTTAAAAGGGTTGTTAGGAAAATATGAATTTGGGGAATTAATTAAATAATGCAAGGGGGAATAAAACCTTAGGATAAGGAGGTTTTATGGGTTTTTTAAGGTAAAAAAGGGAAATTAATAAGGGAGAAGGTGATTTTTTCAATGGAGAATAGGTTTCACACTAGGGAAAAAGGGGTTTTGAGTAGGGGGAAGACCTTTGGAGGGTTATTTTCCAGGTAAATGTGTAAAACCAAGGACTAAGGGTCAAAATAAAGGGAAAAGGGTATTTTCATAAGACATGATGGGATAATGGGAAAATTAGGAAGTATGTAGTGGGGGTGAAATGAAATGAGGGGAAGTTAATCAAGTAAGCTTGTGAACCTCTTTTCACTGTCATAAATGCTCCTACACACTGCAACATAGGATTAAGCATGATAAATGTGCTTATGATTTAACAACCTTGTACATCTGCAACCTTTCTTCTACCTACCCTTTACTTATCCTAACATTTTCTCTTCATTTTATTGGGTGCGCTTAAGCTAGCAAACCCCTTCTTTCACTTTCTTTTGACAAGCAAACTATCTAATTCTAACCTTATAACTTTCAATGTCTCAGATTAAGCTTATGAACACATTTTTATTTCTCTACCTAACTATTGATCTGCCAAGGTTAAATAGTTTGGCTAGATCTTTATTCTCTATCTATAAACATGAAATTTAAAGCATGAATTAGTCAAGATTAAGCTATTTGATTATCATGGGCTATGGCATTTATGAAAAACCACACACAACCATTATTTTGCACATAAAAATAAAAGCAGTGGCACTTGAATTTGCACACTTTCATGATCTATTTTTGTCTCTTTTTGGTGGGGTTCATATTTAATATTCTTTTTTTATCTTTGTTTCTTTTTGTCCTTTGATTTTTCTTTTAGGACATACCCTCTTTTCATTTTTTAAATATGGGAAAACGTTTGCAGAAAGCAAAGGTATCTACAATATTTCAAGATTTAACATAGTCAATTCAAAATTATGATCTCTATTATTATAGGAAACTAACACCATCCACATGGAATTGAATGTGGGCGATGAGATAACAAACATTTTGCCCAACCACCCTAGATAACCCCAATTTACTTTCTAAATTAATTTATTTAATATCACACTCACTTATTCATTATATTATGTATTTCTTTTGTTTTTCAAGTTGTTTGTGATCCTCCAGGCTTGACCTGTGGCTTGAGGAGCTGCGACCCAAGGGCATCTAAGTCGTTAAAGTCACCTAGGGATCGCACTTGGCCTGGGCCACACCAGCCCTTAAAAGACTTGATTTTTTAGCATGTCTCCTCCCCCTAACACAAGGCACAATCATCGTCTGTGAGGTTTGATCCTGAGTTGCCTTGCTGACGAGGCCCATCCTCAATTGGTTGTGCTAGTGGGACTTGACTATTCATTATAATATTAATTTATATTAATTTTAATTAAAAAAAAATGTGAATTATTATATTCGTAAATGGTGATAAAAAAAATATAGTTATGTTTTGGTTTCTTTTATGCATCTTTCTTTATCTCTATCTAGAGTAATATTTTCTATTTAACAAGATTTCTTTGACAATTAATATCTTATAGCTTTATTAAGACACTTTTTGTTTTGTTTTTTTATAATATTTCCAATATTGATTGTGGATTTTGTTTTCTATGATTGTCAAACTTCTAACACAACGTGTTATGTATAGTTTAGAAGATGACCCTTCATTAAATCTTATATGTCCATATGTTAGTTGATACATATAATTCAAGTAAATGTTTTTTTTTGTAAGCCAATACAAAAGGATTTCTATTAATATAAAAAGTTTTACATTGATTACATAGAGATAACAATGTCCATCTAAGGACTTTGACATGGACTCAAAGAAGAAACTCCTCTGGAATAGACATATTGTACAACATCACCTGACTTGGGATTTGTCTTTGAAACGACTCTTCTTTCCTTTCTTCCTCACAACCTTGGTTGATCCGAGATATTTTCGTGAATGCTTTCAAAGAAAAATTCCCATTATACATGACCTTTTAATGACACTTACATTTGCTTTGTGAAATAATGAGCAATGCATATGCTAACAACACTTTAGAAAACTATCAACATGAAATAAGGAACAAATAAGAAGCCATAATCATGAACAACCATAAACACATGATATGATAACGAAGTTCATCCATTGTAGACTACGTCTTTGGGCCTCATGTCAAGAGTGGGGAGGCCGCTTCATTAGTTGTTGCAAGATGATGATGAGTACATGACGTGATCTTTGTCAATACAAGGAATAACTCCCTTAACTAGAGTGACATGTCTCTCCACGAAATGTTATGCTATAAGAACTCTCACTCATATATTCTCTCCTTCATCATGAAAAAATACCAAACTCTCACATAAAGTGGCATACAAGGATCCTCTCACAAAGTGACATACATGGATCTCAAAATCAAATCATTATCTTAGTAAAAATTCAATGAACACATGGAAAAATTCACCTTATATCTCCAATTATGGGGATGACCTTAAAATCAACTACTTGTATGAAGAAACAACATGCGCTATTGTGTTCCCTGCGAAAATCTATGAAATTTGAGTATAAAGACAAAACTTTTCTACCTCGCTCAAATCTGGGCTCCCCATGAATATTTTAGATTCCTCACAAGGTTCTCTTGTGGACTTGGATGAAAAATCTACTGCTTAGATAAGAAAATGGATTGTGCCATTAGACTTCTGGCAAAAAATTGGTTTAAATGAGTATAAACTTGGCATAATTCTGACACCATAAAAAATTGGCCCCTAGGGAATCTTAAAGATTTGTCATAGGGAATCTTCTTTGAAATATTCCTTAACATATCCTCTAATATCATTCCTAGAATCTTCTTGAGATTCGTGACTTATTGGCTTGCTTGCACCCTCATCTCACATGTGTTCTTTGTGGTTCCCTTTGAACCATTTGAATGGAATTTTATAACAAATGTGAGGGTGAATAAGACAAAGTGTGTGGTTGGCACAATGGTTAGCATAATCATATTAAGTTACTTGTTGTTGGGGAGGTTTTGAGTTCAAAACCCATGGACTCTTAATATTACTTTAATATGGTTTTAAAGCCCAATTATGATTTTAATATAGTTTTCAAACCATATAATATATGGAAATCATATATCCATATTGTAATGACTCCTAAAATCATGGGAATAAGACAAAAATTGGAGGTTGCAACATTTCAAGGCCACTTGGGCATAATTTGAGGTGCCATGTGGCACCATGTGATTGAGCCATGTGGCAAGCTCTCATAGGTCCACATCATTTTCCACCTACTTGCTATGTGTCGACTTGTGGTGTTGCCATGTCACCTACTTGTGGGTCCACCTAGTTTGCTGACTGGGCTGCCACATAAGCTTTGCGGGTCCCATCAGGCTTGCTGACTTTTCTTCCATGTTTCATCTGTAGAGCCTACCATGTGGCAAAATGTTGACTTTGACTTTGACTTATTCCTAGTTTGACCAAAACTTTGACTGGCCATAACTTTTTCATACGAACTCGAATTGAGGTGTCATTTATGTCGTTAGAAAGCTTGTGACAAGATACTAGATTTGATCATGGTTTCATTGCAATACAAGGAATTTTATTTTTGAGTTTTTTTAGATCCACCTGAATAATTCCTCCCCACTGAGGGGCTTTTGTTCCTCCAAAATCATGAACACTATCTGCAATCTGATGTACTCCCTCGTCTACACGACAAGTTCCCTAATAGGCCATAATTCCTTCTCCTTCACCTTTATCCTTTAGATCCATAAGTGATGAACCGACACTTGCATCTTATGAAAACCTGTAGTACATCTTGCAAAATATAGGTTCTTCTACAAGACCAAACATGACCCAATCAAACCCCATACTTTACAGGAATTTAGAAAACACTCTTTGGTCAAGTTTACATCAAAATAATAATAAAAATAATACCCCAGCTATCAAAAAAGGTCAAAAATATCTCCATGTTGCTTCCATAAGTGATGGAAAACACTTCGTCACTTTTACAATCATTTCACAACATTCGATTTACAAAATGTGGCCATGATCAACTACTTAAAAATGATACCCATCTCTTACCCAACCAAGTTGATGGGCTCTCTTCCTATATATGGTTTTCTCTTTGATTGCTTCACTGGCAAGTTCCTTTTCACGTTGTTTCTCGTCCTTCGGTCACTTCTTTAGATGGAGCTCAAAACATGTAGCTCTCTGATGTGCCTTCTTGTTACAATGACTACAAAAATTCTTCTTCCTCCAAACCTACTTAACCTTGTTTCTTCCCTGATGTGGAGAATGTTTTCCATGTCTTGTCCTCTTCCTTGTTGCCATTCTTTTCCAACACTTGGCAACAAAATGGTTATACAAGCCACAAAAACTACATGGTTTTCTATGTCACAAGTTTTGTTCATTATTAACAATCTTCTTGTAATCAAAAGGAACATTAGAATATCGCACCCTTTCTTGGTTTTCTCTAGTGTGAATCTGGCGAGAAGATCTTGTTGTAGCTCTTCCTCTGTAATGCTCACAGTCATAGGAAGATTATGATGTGTTTTCAACATCCTTTTTCTTCAATGGCTTGGAAGCTTCTGCTACCTTCAAATGCTCTCCTTCAATGTATCCCAATCTTGCAAATCGAGGTTTTTGTACAACCTCCAATGCTTGAGTCATTCCTTGTCCATTAACACCAAGTCCTCCTCCTTTATACCCCATCTTGGTAAGGAGTCTCATGCAAGTTCCTGAAATGGGTACCTCCATGCTTCCAACAAAAATAACATCATGTGAAAATGAAACTGAATAACTACCAACATTGTTTACCTCAGTTGTTGATTCTGAAGTAGGTGATGATGGCATTGTTAAGCCTTTGTTTCACTTCAACTTCTCCAAGGCCTCTTCCATGGCTCGTAATTAAAGTTGTAATCTCTACCTCTCCTCTTCAGCTTCTTATAGAAGTCTCTTCAATCAACATTCTCCGCTTGAAGCCTTTTGTTGATATCCTCATTTGAATGATGAGAAGAAGATGAAGAAGAAGAATATTCACTCGAAGATGGAGATGGAGCATCGTCCTCTACCCTCTCTTTTTCCTTTTCCTCTTTTTCCATTTTATCCTCATAATTTTCATACATTATATCTACCATGCATGCCATCCTATAGAAGGCCTCGTAGAGATCTCTGTGATCCTCCATTTTCTTTTCTTGTTGCACGTTCAATCTCTTCTTATCCTTCAGACTCGCAATTTGCATAAGCAAGAAGACCACTCTGATACCACTTGATCCGGGATTTTTTCGTGAATGCTTTCACACAAAACTCCCCATTATATAGGACCTTTTACTGATGCTTACATTTGCTTTATGAAACCATGAGAAATGCATATTCTAACAACACTTTAGCAAACCATCAACATGAAGTAAGGAACAAAATAAGAAGCCATAATCATGAACAACCATAAACACACAATATGATAATAAATTTCATCTAGTGTGGACAACATAGTTACCAATCAAACGAGAAAGTGAAATGGTACCTATTTTTTTGAGGTATCAAAAAATCACCCGATTTTGAAAAGTGGTGATGCCAGAATACACATTTTTTAGCATATTTTTGGCACTTTAAATTTTCTTATGTATCAAGTATGAACATTTTTTTTCGATTTTAGTGATTTTCATGCTGATTTTGAAAAGTGTGATGTAGCATCAACACATTTTTTTAGAGGGCTTATTTTTGACACTTTAAATTTTTTAATGTATCAAGTGTGAACATTTTTCTTTTTGTTAGTGATTTTCATCTTGATTTTGAAAAGTGTTGATGAGCATCAACCCTTTTTGTTTAGAAGGCTTAGTTTTTACACTTCAAATTTTCTAGTGAATTAAGTGTGGATAAATTTT